>JABUQX010133266.1:12500-32500 GCA_015478945.1 Trachelipus rathkii | reverse complement strand
ACTTTCCACTGAAAGAGAATGCTTATCGGTTACTTTTGGATGACATACAGAAAACCTACTTACCAGCACTTAGGCAAAGAGTTAGAGTGTATTTAAAAAGAAGGAATTACAAATGTAATGAATTCACGAGACGAATTCAAACAGAGTGAGACGTTTTGGGATAAGAATTGTGATTATTGGTCGAAAAAAACCCAAACTTTGCTACCGAATTATTCCCGAGAACTTCCCACGAATGTCCCAATAGTTTATACACGCTTCGCAGAAGAGAAAAGACATTCACAGAATGGTTAGGGTAGCAGATGATTTATTCAAAAATTTTATCCGAAAGGAGAAGGAAGTTTTCAACACCATGTAAACGAAATATATTGGGGCAGCGTGAATCAGATGAGAGGGAGAACAGGACTATCCTTGAAACAGACTCACGAACAGAACAGAGTCTCTCTCAAGAAAAAGCACACCCACTTGACTCCGGCCGCTCAACGATCCCGAAAAATTTCAAGCCAACTGGCTGAACTCATTGAAGCAGTTGAAAGAGATGGCTGAGTCGTAGACGGTGCGCTGTTATAACAATAAAAAAGCAACCCGCGGAAGAGCGTAATAAAAGAGGAGGACGAAGTCAAGGCAGGCATCGAGATACGATAACAAACGCCTTCGAAAATGTCATTCAACGAATAATGCTATTATCAGCTCTCGCTTTTTGGCACCAAGCCTACAGATGTGAAATCAGGGAATCGTCCCCTCTACCCCTTACTTCCAGGGGAGGGAGAAATGCCTTCAAAATGCCAAACTCACAGTCGGGAATGCTTAGGAGCGGCTGCTTTCCATAACATACTGAAGGCAGTCGAAAAATTTTAACTCTCATTAATAGGAAAGTACATTTCATCCTGAAGAGTAATCATGAAAAATTATTATGATATTAATTTAAATAAGGATGGTGACTGTTAACAATGAAAACATTAAAATACTGAAAATATTATGAATATCAATATAGAAAATATAGACAAATAGTACAAGAAAATTATATGAATACTATACTATTTGATAATAATAATATCATAATTAATAATATAATATCATGATAATAAAATAATAATAATAAAAATAAAAAATAATAATAATAATAATAATAATAATAATAATAATAATAATAATAATAATAATAATAATAATAATATTTAATAATAATAATGAATAAATAATCATAATGATAATTAATAATAATAATTAATAATAATAATAATAATAATAATAATAATAATATAATAATAATTAATAATAATAATAATATTAATAATAATAAATAATAATAATAATAAAATAATAATAATAATAATAAAATAATATTAATATAATAAAAAATATATAATTATAATAATAATAATAATAAGAAAAATAATAATAAAATTAATAATATAATAATAATAATAATGAATTTAATAATAATAATAATAATAATATAATAATAATAATAATAATAATAATAATATAATAATAATAATTAATAATAATATAATTTAAAAATAATATATATAATGAAATATAATAAAAATAATAATAATAATAATATAAAATGATAATAATAATTAATATATAAATGATAATAATATAATAATAATAATAATAATAATAATAATTAATAATAATAATATAAATTAATAATAATAATAATAATAATAATAATAATAATAATAATAATAATAATAATAATAATCAATAATAATATAATAATAATTATAAATAATAATTAATAATTAATAATAATAATAATTAATTAATAATAATAATAATTAATAATATAAATAAGTAATAATAATAATAATAATAATAAAATAAATTAATAATAATAATAATAATAATAATAATAATAATAATAATAATAATAATAATAATAATAATAATAATAATAATAATAATAATAATAATAATAATAATAATAATTAATAATAATAAAAAAAATAAGTTACTTAATATAATATAATAAATAATATTAATAATAATAATAATAATATAATAATAAATAATAATAAATATAATAATAATAATAATAATATAATAATAATTAATAAATAATTATAAATATAATTAATAATATAATAAAATAATTATACACATAATAATGGCAATGATTTGAAGTTTTGAAAAAAATGTTTAACTGAAAACAGTGGTATGACAAACTTGCATGCTAATTTTGAAAATTGTGTTGAAATGATACCACCTGAAATTACTGACAATATTCTGTACAGAACTATTAATAATAATCAAAATGTCATTACAAATAGGAAAATGTACAGGAAAAGGTTGAAATGTCGGACCAAAATATTATAGTAATGTACAAATTAAGATTTTATATGGCCTGTAAAATCAACGCAAGCTGGTTACACCTTCTTCAATATGGTTTTATGTAATAATTTGCCTATTATAAACGATACAGTGACAGGTGAGGTAAATGAGACAAGTATCTCGTCAATTCTGGCAGATTAAAGTTTATAAAACAATAAATACTGTGGCATTGAAAAAGTTTTCAATGAAGTTCAGACTGGAGAGAAAGCTTGTGAGATTTCCGACTTGCAACTGTATCAGGTTTATGATATTTTAAATAATAAAGAACTGATTTTAGATATGGGATCGGAGCTTAATATATTGCAAGCAGATGAAATTGCAAAGAGGAAGCCCCCTATAGGTCACATGTTAGCAGCTAATAATACAAAAATTGCCATTTATGTAATAAAAACTATTAAATTTGATATAAATTAGGGTAGGAGATATGTTGATAAATTCTATGTTAGTGATTTAAATACAAATATTTTGGGGCTTCCATTTTTAAAGCGTTTCGAGCTGGGTATAGAATTTAAACGAGATATTTTGATAGACCCCTTAACTAATGAGACTGAAAAATTAATTAGAATATGAATTTTAAAAATAAATATGTGCATGAAATTTCTAAAGACACCCTGTCTTACTCTAAATCCATTCCTCTTTCCTCTATGCATGTGCCTGACAGTTCACTATTCTTTTATGATTTGTTATTGAAATATAAAGACTTGTTCCCTAATCTTTATACGGCAGAAAATAATTATGTAAAGAGGAAACAAAATGAGAAATGGGAACAAATTTTTGAAAAAATATAAAGGTAAAATCAGTAGCATGAGCATAGCATTAATAAACAAAGAAGGTCAGGTAACTACAAATGAAGAACAAGCAGTAATACCTGAAAGGGTCCTGATAGAATTAGCAAACACCTATCCTTATAAAGCCAATATTAAAGGACCTCCTATTGCTATGAGACCCCGAATAATTCGTCATAAGTTATATTCTCAATTGAGAGCTGAATTTAATAATTTAATTGCTACAGGGGTTTTAAAAAGAACCAACTCCCAATGGGCTTTTCCTATATATGTCCTTGAAAAAAGTAACAATCAAGTAAGGTTAATTTCGGACTTCAGAGAATTAAACAAGAGGGCTGAACAAGATCCATATGGACTACCAACATTGCAAGATGCCATATTTACTTTGCAAGATTGCAAATATTTCACTAAATTGGACTTAACTCAGGCTTACTATGCCATCCCATTAGATATAGAAAGCATAAAATGCTTCACAATTACCAGTAATTTGGGAAATTATAGTTACACTTCTCTCCCTATGGGATTTGTAAGCTCACCATTTATCTTTCAGAGATTTATGAACATCCTTCTCCAGGGTATTATTAATACCCAAGTCTATATAAACGATATTCTTATACATACTAAGACGGAAGAAGAACACAAAATTGTCCTTGAAAATGTGCTGAAGCAACTTCGATATTTACATATCAGCCTGAATCCGGCAAAATGCAAGATAGGTGAGAAAGAGATAGATTATTTTTGATACACTATAAATGCAGAAGGTGTCCGACTAAATTATGACAAGGTCAAAGAGATTTTAGAGATTAAATAGCCTAAAACAATTAGAGAATTAAGAGCTTTTCTTGGAAGGATTGGATTTTATCGAAACACATTAGTATGCTTATCAGATATCATCGCTCCACTCAACATATAGGTACAAGGAAAACCGTATTCAAGAAGACGCATCCAGTGGAATGTAGCTGCAGAAAAAGTTTTTGAAGATGCCAAAAAAGCAATAAAACACTCTTCAACATTGACCTACCCAAGTACGTCAGGACCAATAAAAAATTCATGCCACTAATGTCGCCATTGCAAGCGCAATATTGACCGATGAGACGGAAATTCTTCCTATTGCCTTTTACAGCAGTAGTTTATTTCCCACTGAACGTAACTATGATTATGCAAACAAATTGCTTGTGTGCTTGACAAAATTATTGAAAAAGTATGTGTATCTAGTGACTGGACGAAAATTCACAATACATACTCAATCAAAGAGCTAATAAATAAATACCATCGAGTCATTGATTTTCAAAATCAAAATGTCAGGGAGGTATGCCAGTTAAATTTTCTCAACTCATTTAACGTGGCATGGAAAATAATTAATAAAAAGAGAAACCCTCTTGCTGAATATCTACTGTGCAACCAGCTAATTACAGACAAAAACGATTGCAATATCAACGTAACCATGGAAACAGGAAAAGGGGCGGAGCAACAAAATCTCTCAGCCAATGACAGCGCAGTCAAATCAGAAAAAGAGAATGGGATTGGTTCCGAGATGAGAGCCTTAGCCAATCAGAGCAAAGGACAGAAATCTAAAATTGAAGAATCTGAGCACAGATATTTAAATGCCATGTGGCACTTGCCTCTCTCTCTCTTGAACTGAAAGGATGGTCGAAAAGGAATGTGAAAAATGAAGCAGCACGAGCTCAACACATAAATTCTCAAGAAAGGATAGATGAAGTCACTTTAAAAACATCTGTTCCAAATTCCACAAAGGCTTCGCATTCTGAGCGTGGGAAAAGTGTAGATTTAGATAAACAAAATATTCAAATGGATGAGCGGATAGCTCTTGAATGAGATATTTTAGATAAATATAAAAAACAAAATGAAAATAACGAAGATGTGTGTAAAAGAAATGAAGATTTAATAGAAATAAAAACTGTCAATTTAGTCAGTAAAGCGCATGTTGAAATTATAAAAAGATTTCATAAAGAAATAAATTACAAAGACATTAGTGATAAACAACAAACAGATAAATTAATACAAACCTTATTAAGAGATAGAGAGAAGAGCTCACTTAGTGTTAAAAAACAAACTTTCTGGTATAAAAAGAAAGAAGTACAATTTTATGTCGATATATCGTTAAATTATGCAAGAATAGTATTACCTGAAGGAAATATCGATGAGGTAATACGAATGACTTACCTTCAATGTCATTTAGGAATAACTCAGTGTCTTACCGCAGTAAAAGCAGACTTTTTTTAACTAGCATGCATAAAAGGGTGAAAAATATCGTAAGAACGTGCCCCCAATTTCAGGTAAGCAAAGTGGGGATAAAATTAAATTTAATTTATGGCAAATACCGTGAAGTCAGTTACAAGTTTCAGACAATGAATGTAGATATAGTGAAAATGAGTCCTTGTAATGGCTATAAATACTTGTTTACCCTCGTTGATAGGTATTCCCATTACGTATGGGCATTTCCTCTGAAAGATATAACTAAAGAAACAGTCGTAAAAGTATTAATCAACGAGATCTTTCCGCATACAGGAGTACCAGATCACCTGGTCACAGACCAGGGAGCAAACTTTACTTCTCCTTTATTCGAGAGTGTGTGTCGGCTACTAGGCACCTGTCATACCACTACCGCAAGGTACAACCCCCAAGCAAATTTCAAGGTGGAGTCTTTTTATAAAACAATATAGAATTGTATTAGAGCTATGTTAATCGAACCTGAGATAAAAAACCAACAATGGGTAGATGTCCTCCCCTTCGTTCTTTTCGCTATTCGTCAGGCTCCCATCTCAGAAAGCGGAATTAGTCCCAGTAAGATTTTATATGGGCAAAATGTGATCATACCTGGTGGTTTACTGAATACAGAAGTGCCAGATAGGTCAATGACTTATGATAATTACATAGAAAAACTCCCTGGACGGATGGCGAAACCACTAGCAAAAATAACCAACCTACGGAATAGGAATATCTTTCAACCGAAGAATTTAAAAGATGCAAAATATTTATTAGTAAAGAATAAACAGTATAATGTCGGTAAGATTGAACCAAAATATAGTGGACCCTATTAGGTGGTAAAAATAACAAATAACAATGCTCATGTAATCAAAGGAGATAAAGTAGTAGTGGAAAATCTCAGAAATGTGAAAATTTTCTATAGCCTTGTTACTTCTCCACCAGAAAAGGAAATAAAAATGATAAATGAAAAAGAAAAGGGGAATAAGAAAAATTAGAGGATGTCTCCTAAGAAAGAAAAGAGTAGAGACGATGTTATGGTAATTATTACGAGAAGAAATTGAAAAATTTGTTAAGGTGTACTATTTATTCATACTGTAGTTCTTTACCCTCTCTCAAGTAGTATTTTCCTCTGTTCTTAATTCCACTTTCCTTTGAATTTATTGTAAAATTTAGAAGCGGGTAGAGAAGGTATGACGGAGGGATAATCAGCTGCTTCACCGCTGCTTATAGCCCAGTCATTCATCCCTTCTATGTCTCCGAAGGTCACCAAATATAGTGTGAAATTAAAGGAGTAGGGACGGTCATGTAAGACATTTGCATGTATGTCATAGTGTGATGTACACCTATGTACGAGGCAAACTTGCAAACCTCACCCGTGTACATCTCTTACCATCATTGGTGAACCTCTATATAACTGCCCTTGTAACTAAGCGAATCCATAGCATTGGAGAAACAGTTAAAGCATCTACTCCCCCCCTCAGGTGGGAGGAATGACAAAGATTTGAATATAATTGGTTTTGAATCCGAAAGGAGGGAAAGCCAAGCGATAGACGGGATTGTGTGCCGATCCTCCTTAGCGAGAGGTCGTGCTTAAGATTTGTGCTGTAATTTACTCATTTAGTTAAATTATATGCTGATATATTGTCCCAATTGTCACCAAAGCATTACAATTTATTGATTGTCCCTATTTCTCAATTATCATTTTGGAATTGCCTAATTTAGCAGTATAAGGAAAAGTAAATATATAAGAAAATATTGATTCTTATTATTAATTAAAAGGCTTGAGTATTCGCAGTTTAATACATATGGCTCCCAGCGCACTTTCAGCCACCACAGTACGGCCAGCATCTGAACAGGAGTTCTACAACTGACCAATTTATAGGGAAAGGAGGGACCTGGCGTGGCCTGCAATGATCGCCCGACCTCACGCCCCTTAGATTATTTCTTATGGGCATCTTGATAAAGTGTTGTATACATTAACCCAGTCAACACAAGAGATGAACTGATTCAGCGAATATTCACTGCGTTGATCAAATCAGGAAACAGTGAGGAACAATGTCGGTTTGTGTCGACAGGCGAATGGCACGCGATTGAACCGAATGTAATCATAGTAGCATCAGACATCTTGAGACACCCTGTAATTTTCCTCAATAGAATAGATTCGATATACGATGAGCTACATTGTTTGCTTTAACAACCTCCGCGTTCAGATAAACATAATAGCGATTTGATTAACAATAAATATCCTTATTGTTACCTTCTAAATCAAACTCTCGAAGTATACTAACAGATTGTTACGCAACGCACACGTATCATAAATCAATGATATACCCATAAATATCTCGGTTTACGATATAAGTAACAGACGCGGTCAAAACAATACACGGGATTACACTTTTAACATCATCGCTAACTTTGAAACGAAGCGTCATATAACATAGGTTATTATTACATATAAAATATGTTACCTTATCGTTTGCTCTATCAGCCCTCCGATTTTGTCGCAGAGGTTTTGAATAACCCTGATATTAATATATAATATATATTATATATTAATATTAATATATAATTAATATATATATATATATATATATATAAGATATATTATAAATTACTATATATATATTAATATATAATATATATATTTATAAATATATATAAATAATAAATATATATATATATAATATATAAAGTTATAATATTATATATATAATTATATATATATATATATATAATAAATATATATATTATACTATATACGTAATATATATATAAATATATATATATATATATATATATAATAATTATATATATAATATACAAAATATAATATATTATCCGTAGTATTATAATATTAGTGATGCATGACAGATGTCATATTTACGGATGTTTGAAGTTTTAATATTAATTAACCTATGTAACCCTACATAAGATAAATACTAACATATATATTAACCTATATAACCTTATATAAGAGAAATATAACTATTATTAATTATATAATCATACATTATATATACTTATATATACTATGTAGACAATATATCTTTTAAATGGTATTATTTATTAATCATAACAATGGAAATATAAATTTATTAATAGTTTTAAGCAATACAATCTATAATATAATGATAGTTACCAGAGATAAACCGGTGACGGGGACCCAGCTCACAAGACCCCACCCAACCCCTCAGACAAGCAACCCCTAATCCGGTCATAATGAAAGACATTTAATGCAATGGATAATTAATATACTCTCTCTCCTGCATAGTATTGAATTTCATAATATATGAGAAGGTTGGTGCTTGGGAACACATTCAGGTTTTTCGGCCTGTGCTGCAGAGGAGGTAGCACTCCACAATTTGTTGTCGTATTCTCGCGGGATTATTTATAGATTAGCTCAGCATTTGCCTATGTCTCTTCTCACTTGAGAAAGATTAAGGAAGGCAAGGTAGTATTCCTTGACAGTTGGTACTCAAGATGTGGAAGTAAACATTTTGCTTAACTTTCACCACACTAGAACAGGATCATATTTGTATCTGTTTCGTTTTTCGTGAGAATGGTATTTTCAATAAATCTGGCAAATGCTCTGGAACTATTCCTTCTTATTTTTCTATTCACTCTCGACTGTAGAAAAATTACTATACACAAACTGAAATCTGTATATTTGCATTTACTTTTGATTTATAGAAAGGTGTTGAGCTTACAGTTTGTGCTCAAGATTTCGTATTTTTATATCCTTTTAATTGAGTAAGCCGAATTATAATAGGGTGAAGACTGTTTTTGAACTGCGAAGTTATATCAATTGCAAAAAACACAATGTAGACGATTTTAACTTGTTCTAATATATCTTTGTTACACAAAACATACTTTTGATCTTTATATTAAAGTCGGTACATCTAAGTAAAGTTTGCAAAATAGTTTATGTGTTGGGCGTCTCAATGAGGTCTACACCATCGCAATCTCCTCAATCATCTTGTTTTCACGCCTCTTATACTCTCCTCTCACTTGTTCTCATACTTAGATTTCATAATCTTAATTATCATTTCACTCTCTTTTTTAAGAAACCGCTCCCATTTTATATCCGATTCTCGTGCAGTCACGCATCGAGTTGCGACTACATTCTTTCCTTAGCAGTCTGGATTAAGATGGTTAACATTTACGCAGCGGAGAAACACGAAGCTCTAGAGGTGCTATAATTTTCTTTAGGAATTTCTTGGTTCTTCAATATAAGTTCTCAATAGCTTAATGCAAGCTGCTGATATGGAATTAATCCATTTATTCCATCCCTCTTATAGTGAGTTGATTAACTTTGGCAATACGTACTACGGTGTTTACTCATAGGCAAGTGAGGTTTATTTGTATTGCACATACTATTTCTTTCCCATCAATGTGAAGTGTAATTATTCCAGCGAGTTGAATGATTTTTGATAACCATTAAGATATAGGAATATATCTACAAGTCATCGTATATTTATGAATAGCTCTTCAATCTCATTTTTCATTTCATTTCCAAATTTTCAAATAATTTTATAATTATATTTTTTTATTATATTAATTCTATTTATCAAAATATCTCGACTATAAATATAAATATTCCGCGCAAAACCGCAGTGTATGACATAATAGACCGTGGTAATATGCGGTAATGCGTAATGCGGATCTTTTAATAAGTTCGATGCTATTATTCTAGGATGTGGATGTTACCTTTCAATCATCATTAAATATATATAAATATATATATATTATATATTATATTATATATATATTTATAATTAATATATATATATATATATATTATATATATATATATTATATATATTATATTAATATATATATATATATAATATTAATATATATTATTAATAATATATATTAATTAAATATATTATATTTAATTTTATAATTAATATTTTAAATTGTACATATTAGATATATATATATTAATTTACTCATTTAGACTCATATTAATTCCCTACTTGTCTTACAGTTGATCTGCTTATTATTGTTACACTACTCAATTGTAGTTAGTTTAACAATATATTATATTAAATAATACACTAACACTTAACACACATCATAAACACACTATACCTTATATCTAATAGTGATATAGAATAGAGACAGTACAACTTTCATAAAATTTTCTTAGTTATGTAAATCACTCTGGTAAAGCCGGATACTCGAGAATCAGGTGTCTTAATCTAGTCAGGAGTAGTGTAAAGTTGATGACTGTCTTTCGATATAAGTAAGCGCGCAGAGATCATAGCCACATGCCAAAACTCAACAAACAAACATCCAATCTCAGATGTCTGCAATCAATAATTGTCTCAAAAACTAAAGAACAATAATAATAAAGATCCCAGTTAGCACTGCAAGATTTGTAACCGCATTTAGTACGATCGTGTGCTTGTCTAGGCGAGTAAATGTATAACCTTAATAAGATTAGCGAATATATCAAGAATTATAAAATATAAATGAAATTAATTATCGTCTATCAGACATTTCAGTGACGTCACACATAAAAATAGATTTAGTATGCTAGAATTGGTGATACCATAAATTTGATGTTTCAAATACATGTGGTATTCGGTCTACAAATATAACTGACACATTCCGATCACAGCCTCGAAATCATAGATCAATAACCATTAATTGACTTCTCTCTTATACCGTTCGGAGAGAGATTAAATGCTATTCACTGTATTCTGCTCTTAGTTTTAGGTACACAATTGTTTTTCCAGGGATTTAACATATACTAAACCATTTTCTTACTTAAATTACACTAAACACTTCATCTATCACAAGCTTATAGATTTCATAGTAGCTTTACGAATCATCAATTAAAAGATATTACCAATACACCTAAGCAATTCTGCTTGATTATTGTAGTTTAAGTTAATTCGTAAATCTCGTGCTGACCGTTCTCCAAACATAAGAGAATAAAACTTTCTTCACTGAACATTTTTTACAACTTCTTTACTAACGTCTTATGAGGATGGAATTTCCATGGAATATAACATAATACAATAGATAATTAAGCTCAAACACTAAAATCTCAATATACTAAATCACATAGAAAATATAGCATTGGCATATCATTGCTATCTTGAGATTTATCAAACTATTAACTGAAATGAATTTAATAATTCAGTATATAGGAATGACTTTGTACAGAGTGTTGATAAAACTTATAAATCCACTCTGATTATGATTGGAGATGCATCTCTCACGCCTCTTGTCCAATATAATATTATAAACTCTCTCCTAGCTTCGGTGTAATTATTGATAACATCATTTATATTTATAACTGCAACAATCTTACTCCTCAATTAATACGATCCGATCCACTAATTATTATCCCTTAAAAGACAGCATTATAACATTAAAATACGACAACGTGGTAGTCCTAAAGAATCTGTGATATACTGTATTAATACCTCTAAAAAGTAAACTCATTATTTACGGTACGAATGAATGATAGGTCACATATATAGTTAGCAGATTCGCCAGCTTAACTAGCAGACAGATATAGTGATATGAACTTTATGTTTGTCACTCAATATGCGCAGAAAAAAGTTTGCGACTCGAACTACTCGCGTACTCTCTCGCTCTCGTACCAAAGCACGGTAAACACCAAGGCGCGTGAAACCTTATCGTCTCTGAACTCGTTGCAAAGTTTTTGCTGACGCACCTAAATATCCTTTCTTTCGTGTAGTGCGCTCTGAAAATTTTTTTAAATAGTCAAGTATGCCTATTTTGATAACTTTTCAAATAGAAAACATATCTAGTTGTTACCATCTCTACAATAAGAATAATATACCGATAAGCCCTTGATGTAAGTTTAAGCTCAGCTTTTATTATCATTGGTAACTTATGGTATATATATCATATGCGTATACAACCACCCATGTATACACCGAACACGGGCTAAGCTCCTCTAAACAACTATCAATAGATTATATATAAAATAGATAGTGCATCTGTTGGTTGAACGTTCATATAGGCGTAGTAAGTGGAGAATATATACCAATAAATAGTAATGAGTAGGGTAGGGTATGAAATAATCTCGACTTATATAAGTAAATTAATTATAATAAGACTACACTACACTAACCTCTAATACTCATACTGATACATGTGTGACGTATTAAATCAATAGAAATAACCCTCCGAGGGCATAATACAGGTCCACTACCAGGTAGTATAAAAACGTCTACTATAAGTAACATAGTGAATAAGATATATATTAAATATAGCATTCGATTTATTGGGTAAGTCAATGATCTCTCACACTCGTGAATAAATATACTATCAGGGAAGACGCTGGCAGGGCTCGAACCCTGGTCCAGCTATATATTGAGTCTCATACTTCTGTAAATGTTATTACGTCATATTAATGGGGTAGGGGATATTTAGATAACTATAGGGTAGTATATTGTTAATGTGAGTTGTATATATATAAAATCGACTCATGTAATTAGTACTATATATATAGTATAATGATACATTAGTAGGTCATACTGGCATATCTGCAACATCATCACGTACACGTATATATATACATTTAGTGGCTAGAATTATTATAATGATAATAATGTATATAGGTTATCCCCTAAGGGGGGGATACTACGCCTATATATATACTCCTATATTACATATATAATAAACGGCAACACCCGAAAAATACCCCATATAATATAACTCTCATGGTTTTTGAGAACAAAACAACCTCTTTTCAGAGTGTATTATATAACCCTTTTTCCACGGAGCGGTAAAAAACAGGTTGAAATGGCCACTTCTTAACGGCACGGTATCGCAACAAAGCCAGCTGCACTAGGAGGCGTTGATATCGCGCTCAGTGCGAGTTTTATCAATCCCTAGCTTCATTTACCCAGCGTACGAATAATAATCTCTATACGTGCTACGGCAGTGAAGTGAGATACACTGTGTGAATTCTCCGTGTTCACTTCTCTAGATTTATCCTTATTACCCTTTTTTTCCTATTCCTCAATCTCACCTTATAGGTTATCCGGTGTCCTACTTCCCGATGGTGTATTTTCTCAATATTTACCCACACTTCCTCCTCACGTGGTGATGAGTAGGTACAGGAAGAAAACTGTCATCTATTTAGCTCACCTCAACTGTAATACTAAGACCAGCCTCATATATGTTAGAGGAACTACCGTAGCCTTTGATAGACTAATCGTGACTCGAAGTTAGTGACTATGTCCTTAGCATCATTGATGTTAATATAATCTACGTGGCATTTACGTTGAAAGAATAAGGTTGCCGTGTGGTTACACGGGTGGGTAAACCGCTTAGAGTTCCGGGTGAGTAAGATTTCTTACTAGCTCACAATCCATATAGCTTATTTACCTATCAGTGCATTGGTCTCGGTGGGTTGTGTGTGGTGATTCTTATGGGATCATGTATAACCTGTTGTGGTGGGATGAGAGGTATATTACCTATATTTTATTCCTTTATGAATAATATATACGCCTTTCCAGCTACCAATATCTGTGTTATTCTACTTTTAATGTTTTCATTCGCTTATATTGTACATACTGCTCTTTCTCAATTGAGTGATCGATATTGTTTGAAGTTAATTTTTTTTATTGATAAAAATGTTAATAATAAGAAAATAAAAGTGTTTAACCTAAAGGGTGAAGTATCATATATTCTAACAATTTTACATCAAAACATATATTCTCATACTGTCAGGTACCCATACATTGACCCTATAACCGTACTAGGTCCCTACTACTTACTAGATATCAGTCAGTAATATGCACTTCTCACTTCTCCTCATTAAACCTGAGGGTTATACCTTTGCATAATTCAACGTAGATTCGATTCAGAACTGAATGTCCCTAAGACTAATAGTGTTCCTCAATACGGTCTAAGTGAGCCAATTCCCACAAAGGTGCCCTCCCATTATTAGTCGTTTCTCAGTCTGTTATTACTTCTATATGCTATGAATTGCCTTTCCAGATAAATGCCATAGCAGCACATTCATTCCCGTAATATATACATATTGCAGATTACTACCTCTCAATAGCTTTTACACTGAGTACCTACAAAACCATTTCTTCATCTCAGTTGAATTCTAATTAAACGTATAGGGGCCGATAATGAGTACCCATCCAGTATACATTTAATTGAGAAATGGGTCCATTCTGTACAGCTACCCAAATTCAAAGTTCCATATCTAGTCATCTATTATACTAGTCTCTACTCGTGCAAATAATTCCTTCATTATTATATTTTCTACATCCGGAGTAAAAAGTAAAAACACATTTATAAGGTCAGCTAATTAAATTTGATTTTATGGACTCACAGAAAGATACTCGAAGATACTGCTGTCTCATTTATGTAGAAAATCTCCCATGACTAGGATATAGATTTTCACCTAATTACCATAATATTATATTTTATAAGATATTTCCTCCCCTCGTATTGGGAACTACTGCCTGCGACACTCATGCCATTTTTCGTTCTTTTTACTGTCGCTGACGTGTTAAATACCCCTACATGAATGTTTCCTAACCTATAATACATGAAGTGACTCGGGATTCATCACAAGTGCGATAGTGTTTCGCCAAACGTTAACCCCTTATCGATCTTCTACGACGTGTGTGCTTTCATATATGTCAACGGTATTGGTACAGTCCCCAAGAAACATACTTGTAGGAGGACCGTGAGTGCGGTGTGATCGCCTCAGAATCCTAGCGGTGAATAATGTTTCGCAACGCTCCCTGTGTGTAAATAATATCTTTAACTGTAGAATAAACTCTGTGATGAACCCCACAGTGCTTCTGTCTATCCTTTCAATAAGCCCGTGTCTTATACCTCTTTTATATTGTAAACAGGATATTTTTGGAGTTATTGATACCTAACATTAAACTGAGCAGGAGTAGAATGCTTATAACGCCAGCTCGATGAAAAACATCCCACAAGTCAAAGGCAGATCTTACCCCACAATTTACAAAGCTACTCCTATGCTTCCGGTGTTCATCTCGCCGACTACTACACTCATCCTTAAACATACTCTCTACTCCAAATTGCCAGTGAAACTCTGGACATATTTACATTAGCAATACATTGTCTGTTACTGTAATGCCTAAGTACTTACTGACTTCCTTACAATTATGATAAAAAAAGCTCAGACTCTTGATCCAATCTCCGTCCATATAAGCCATCAACATAACCCTATATATATTATCTAAGTACATTAGTTATAATCTGCCTCAAAGATCACACTAGTCCATCCCTTCCCTAATAGGGTTCTCCAAACTTATGTCAAAGGATACTTGTACTCTTTGATTCCTACTTTTATGTTAATTTTAGGCTGAGGAAACCAACCTGAAAGATACATAGCAATCATCCCACTCAAGCTTTAAGGAAAATGTGAATAATGGCCAAATTAAAAAATATTCGTTGTTAATGAATAGCAAAAGGGATTCCTGGTAATAATTTCTAACAAATCACACTATTAACCCAAACAGCGTAAATAAGATCGAGTGTCAAGTACTCTCGAAGCAGGATCTCTCGCCATCTAAGGTTTCTATTCCCAGTAGACAATTTAAAAACACATGGTTATACTCTCTTTTCTTAAGAATACAATCAACAGCTATTCGATCATAATACTCTTTTCCCATCAACTCTCATCTCTTTATAAGTCTCATGTGCAAGCATTAATTCTATAGTCTCTTTCTGAATATTCTTTACTATAATCTTCTTACTTCATTCTCAAATTTTCCTTACTCAGCACTTTCCTAAAGTTGCTATTAATCAAGATGTGATGAAAACCGTGATATACCAGCTTCCCAAATATATGAGCTTGTATATGTAGATGAACCCTCTTTCTCTTCTTTCCTAAATGTACTTCCTCTGACGCTTTCCGAGAAAGGCGCTGACATTAATCCTCTCAATGTGATAAACACGCTCTCGCAAAATAGTCGTGCTCTAAGCATTACTAGAATGTCTGGTTCAATAAATTTTAAGGTATGCAATAGTGAGTAACTCCATCATGAGGTCTCCATTCTATAATCAAATCTTGTCATCAATCTCCTCCTAATTATAACTTCTGCATTGATGAATTTCTTGTCATCAAACAATCGCCCTCAGATATTGAACCTCTATAGATCAATATACCAAACAAAGTACCTTATATTTAATAACCCTAATATATCGTAGTCTCCATCACCTATTCTCCATAAAATCTCTGATCAGATCCCTTCCAGGTGCACATCTCCTATCACTTCCCTCTCATTCCCTTGTGTAAGCCACCTACCATATCATCCTCCAACATTATCTAGAAAATCATGTTTTACTTGGCAGATACTGATACCACTCTGCGTTTCCAATTTAATTTTAACTATGAAGTATTTTGTGGTTTTCTCGATTTCTTATAACTTCCAAATTGTGCATCCTCATCATAATTACCCACATTACTCTCGCAACTCTCTCGATTGCGTTGAACTCAAACAAGTTATTGTCGGATTCATGGCATAGTTATCCACTGTTTACCAAATCCAGTAACAAGAAGCACTGGCCATCCCAATAAGTCGCGTCATACAAACACTTAACATCTCTGTTGTTGGACCATCTCTCGCATTCCCCACGCAGTAGTATCGCTGCCTCCTCTCTCCTGTCCGATGATATTCAGCGTCATCATTCCCTATTTCCTCTCTCATCTGAATACCCAATCTCTCAACTGACTAACTCCCTGTAGCACAGTAAGACTATTAATAATTGTCTAAAAAAGGACCCATCTTTCTATATAAAATCATTTCATATGACTCAACTCCTAGATAGCCACTTGTGTCTTAACAATTGAAATTCTTGGCTATTCACTCATTATTTATCAAACAATGTGATGCGAACTAATAAATAAACAATATGATACACACCAAAGATATATCATATATTCTATCAAAGAACTATGTTCTGACATACTATCATTAATCGCGACTTTGTGCAAAAACTCCGTTCCGTGAATATAAACTCGCCTGCCTAACCTCTATATAGAAGTAGTAATTAATAATAGATAGTGGGTGATGGATGATTGAGATAATCTATCATTCATATTATTATATCATGGCCCTTTACTTTAGTGTACTTTCACAGTCCATCTCCAAACTTACTTCTTGACAGCTTCCGGCATGGTCTCGTGTAATTTACTAAGCTCATATCCACTGCGAACCTATACTATTCTCAGTTCTGTCTGTAAATCTTATCTCTTAGCTTATCTGATTTAGAGTCATAAGTTGAAATAAAGCTTTCGACCGCTTAGCTTGCATATTTATGTAACGCAGCTACCTTACTTGCCACAGTTGGTTTAACAGTGTGGAAGACTTTCAAACCTTCCGTCCAAACCTCATATATATTGTGTAGGATGAACTAACTGTACTACTCGTCTCTAAAGTCCCAAGTTCATCTTTTGATAGAATCTACTTTATATGAACTCTACCTTTTTATATACTGGATTGCTTTTAGTCACAAGCGTACCTATTTCTTATTTCATTTTATCTCAAAACGCTTAGAATCAAATGGCACAATTCTTCCTAATTTTCTGATATTTCCTTTTGTGATCTTGCTTGTTCACTTTTACTTGGCTTCTTCTTTCTACACTGATCATTACCCTAATAGTTTTTAAATTAGAGCTCTCGTGATCTCTAAGCTCCACTCTTAAAGCCATCCTTCCAGTCTGGCAATTTTAATGAGTCTGAGGACGAGTGGTCTTTTATATTTATTCTATCTTTAGACGAGTATAATAAGTTTTGTTTGGGTTAATGTATTATTACGTTGTTAAAAGGTTCGTTGACATTGTGGTGAGACATTGTTTTAATGATAGTGACTAATATTACTTTACGTATAGTTTATTAGTTAGGATCTCTGGTTCATTTGATATCAAGTAAGCCATATTAGACTAAGTTGTCATAATATTTGTCTCAAGTTAGACATTATTATTTTCTTGTCTTTCTTATAATATATGTGTGGACGACCTTTTGCTACGTTTAATGACACAATTTTCTTGTTTTTTTTGTTAGATATTTTAACTCAATGTTATTTATGTTTTAAAAATCCAACATATTCTATTTTTGATCGATATATAGAAATAGCTCTGTGGATAATCGGTCTCAGTTCTCTATTAACAGATACAACCATTGATAGTTAATGACCAACATTAGGTATAAATAGTTCGAAATTCATTATTCGTAGATTTTAAAAATAGGCATATTAGGATATGTCACGCAGATTATTTGAATTTATAGGTTATGCTATAGAAATCAATTACTATGTGCTGAGAACATTGATTTACGTCTCTTTGTGAATATAAATATTACAGTTGTAATAACACAGTTAATACTAGTACTGTCGTACAAATAATATGTCAGATACTTAATCGATTAGCCAGTAATATCAAATAATCTAACGGATTAGTTGGGAGATGATTGTGGTTGTAGTGGTCTCGTGGTTGTGGACAGCATCATTTGTAACTGGCTTTTAAGTTCTAATTTAATTTATAATTACAAGAAACTTTGAAAATTGTTTTTGTGACTAAATTCTTTCAATATATAACTCGCAGAATCTGTCCTTCAAATATTATATATATAATATTATATAACATATTATAAATAAAAATATATAATAACTTTAAAAAAAATATTAATTATTAACTCTTTTATATTAGTTAATTCAGTTATTCAGAATATAAATAAGTATTTCAAGTTTGAAATTATTTATATATATATAAGAAAAAATAATATTGAAGACTAAAATAATCTTCAAACTGAAATACGGATAAGAATAACATGTATGTAAATAATGTATCGGGCTACTTGTACTGAAAGCAGCATAAGTATTTGTTTGTGGATATTAACTAGTTGCTTATAATCGATGAGATACATACAGTAAATCAGGACCCGTCAGTATTGACCTGAACGCCAATTTTCACACTCAGATAGCATCCGGCAGTTGTGAGGTAGTCTACTGAAGTAAGTATCTAGATCGTTCAGGTCATTCAGTTAGTTGCCTTCTACTGATTACGTGTGTAAAGTTAATATCCACAACTGAATTTTTAAACTCTAGTTAAAAATATAATAATTCCGGCAAAAAAAAAAAAAAAAACATTTTAAAACATTTTATAATTAAGAAAAAATCTTTAATTACAAATTAATAAATTTCAAACTTGAAACTTTTTCTGTAGGCTAAAAGGAAAATATTTAAAATTTTTTAAAGTTATAGTTTGAAAGGAAAATCGAATAAATATTTCATCTTAAAAGAAAGAAATTAACTAATATTGTTAAAGCGAGAATGAGTATACTATGTATGATGGAAGTAAATGATACAACAGAATTATGTAAAGCGAACATTGGCTCGCTTGTATTTTTGCTTGTTTATTATGTTTTTCTTGGGTACATGTGTAATGGTGTTTAGGTATATACTAGAGGTTTAAAAATGGTATAAAATTTTTTAAGTCGCAGCTTAGAAGAAAATAGTTTGAAATATATGTTAGTTTCAAAGAAAATATATAATATAGATATAACTGTTACAACTTAAAAGAATATGTATATATGTTTATTAAAGTTAACATTCAAAGTTGTGAAAACGGTATATATGAAAAGAAATTAAAAATAT
>JABUQX010133266.1:0-5000 GCA_015478945.1 Trachelipus rathkii | reverse complement strand
TGTAACCTACATTAAGTAAATCTTAGCATCTTTTACTTCTGGTTCCAGCCATGCTCTTCGCTGTTGATCAGTAGTACGTGTGTATTATTATCTGTTATTCATGGCTAATGGGTAGTACAAACAGTAAGTAACAGCTAATTAGAGAAGCAAAGTAAAGCAAGTAGGTCAGTGAGGCGCTAGGAGGTGGATATTATCACAGCAAGCTTACTTCGTTGTTAGATGTGTACATGGATTCAATTTAGTAATATAAGAAGTTGGCACTTTATCTCCTATACGCTCCTGATAAGTAACTTAGTCTTTGAAAGTCCTTATAAGCGCGCTACACCTTTGTTCGTCAAACGGAAAGTATAGTCGCTCTCTATGTATCGTTCCAATCATTGGATCATTTGGTTCTCATGCAAGTAAAACTTATGATGAGACATCATTATTACAAAAACTTACTGCTGACTTAATCTAGATAGTCCAAATTGCGCAAATCGTTTGAAAACACAATAATCTATCCATATGTATCAAGAAGCTAATATAATAGTATTAAGGTGAAATACGCGCGACAGCTTATTGGTATTGGTCAATGTGAGATTTAACTATCAAATTGCGAGAAAGTAATTACTCTCGAATGTCACGATTTATTCCGGCAAAACTGTTCCCGATTAATGGTATTATTTATGATTTTAATAGAATGACGCTTTTAGGAGTCATGATAGTTTTTCCTAGATATGCGATCTGGCATTGTTTCGTTGCTAGAGTTATGATCGTTGTTTGATTGTTGTTGTTGTTTTTTTATGTGTTCCGTTTTGTGGTATGTGTTCGCTTATGTTGTTGTTGTTAGTTTTTCTTGTTTGGTGTATTGATAGTGTGCTGTGTGGCTCTGGTTGCGCTATGTTGGATAGTACTTACTTGTTGTCTAGTTGTGTGTTGCTGTCTTTTCAGGTTGATTGTTTGTTTTCTTACTAGATTGGTGTATGTGTGTGCATATAGATTGTAGCGCTGGTGGTGGTCGGTATTTTAGGATTCGAGGATAGTTGTATTAAAAAACTCCTCTTTTTTCTATATTAAAGTGATAGACGATACCTATTTCCAGACCTCTCACTGAAGGATAAATATATACATCTAAAATGATAGTAGAATGTTGGTGATATGTTCTCTTGCATGCGTAAATTGACCTGTTATAGAAAATGGATAAATAAAAACCAAAAACTGCGATTATCTCGGTCTTGGCATATAAGTGTGACAAGAGGAAGTTTACCTAAACATGCTATTTCATTCATTATACTAGAATATCTTAGCAGTATATGCTCCTAGTTTATTCCACCGCCATAACTATATTAGTAAGAGATTTTTCGTATATAATTATATTAAAGGGCGTCTATAAAACTATATATATATATATCGATTATATTACTGGTTATATATATATATTAATAAGTATTAGTATTAGTAGGAGAGGATCGTACTACTATATACATGAGTTCTTAGTCTTTTACTGTCAATTCATCGATATATTATATGATCTCAGCACAAAAGTCTAAGCTCAATGATGAATAAATTAAATTTTGAAACTCACCTCAGTCAAACAAGAAAACTTGAAAATTTGAGACTATAATATATATAACGTAATTGTAAGTTATCCTTATGAGAATTTTATATATTATATTAATATATTATATAATATTATAATATATATTATATATATACTATATATATATATTTAGTATTATAATATTATATATTATATATATATATATATATATATTAATATATAAAATTAATATTATATATATATATATATATATATTAATATATATATTAATATAATATATATATAATATATATATAAATTTTTTATTTATATATTAATATTATAATTTATATTTTTATATTTTTCTATTTATATTATATATAATACAATATATTACACTTTACTTATTCATGACTATACTCATTCCCTTGTGATTCTACTTAACTACTTACTAACTTAATTAACATAATGTTAATATTAATACATAAGAGATACCTAAATCTAGTGTATAAAACAGTATACTTAAAACAGTATAAATAACTAGTAAAATTAATACTGGATTATAGGATACAAAGTTTTGGGGTAAGGGTCACCATTTGGTGGAGTATATAAGGTCGCTATATATATATATTAATTAACTTCATGGTTTAATATATATGTTATTACTGCGACCGAAGAATTAGTCGCATAGCCCCCTGCGCGCGCGCTCGAAAAAAGAAAACAATTCTGTCTCTTTGGATAGCAAATGGGTGTTGTTATGACAACTCTTCTTCTGTTGAATAAATACAAATTAAACCTCATAGTTAAACAATGAAATAGACAAAGTTACAATATTAGACTATATAATAGTCAAAGGGGGATGTGTTTTACCGACGTAAATAAAACTCCTCACTTATCATACTACAAGATCATTCACATCTTTCTACTGGACTTTATAATCTGCTCAAGTTCTCTCTGAGAAATGCAAGTATTTATTTTGGTGCGGACCTTCCATCTCTTAATTAACAAGATATTATTTATTATCTCCCTACGATCTTTGTGTGATACCCCCCATATCCTTATATGAGTTTACCATCATTAATTACATGTGATCATTCTTCGCGTAGGCACCCATTATAAGTCGTACTAGTGTCGCTCTCAGACTCTATTAGCCGAATTAATGCCGTAAGATATCTCTGAATATAATATATTACATTAATTTTAAAATAATAACTCATCTCTGATACTTCCCTTTTTTGATTTAAGACTTATCTTGTGTGTTGTTTCACGATTCTTTCTTTCAGTTATATATATTTAGTAGTCATTAAATATTAATATTATATTATATATCTAATATTATTATTTATAATTATATATATAAATATTAATTATTTAATTATTATTTATATATTAATTTATATATATAATTATTAATTATATTATTATGTTTTAATTAATTTAATTTATTTATTAATTATATTATATTATTTATATAATTATTATTGAATTATTTTTTATATTTATTATATAATTATATAATTGATTTATAATATTTAAATTATATAATTATTATATTAATTTATTTTTTTATTAATATATACTCTTTATATGCTGATATTATTTATACGCTTGAGCTATAATTAACGCTTTTTGTTCATAACATTTGTGAATCTGGCTCGTTCATTATTGATTTTTTGTTCTCTCTTAGCATTTGGTTATTGTAGTAAGCATAAAATATTAAATTAATTAACTACCGCACACATATCAGCTCACCTAACATACACATAAACAGTTACACACGACACGCATATGCAGTTTTATATATAACAAAAGTTAAATTATTATATGTCTGTGACAGTAAAGATCGTAGAGATGTATTAGTTTTAGTCTAGCACGCATCATTGAGGGATAGTGATTTTTTTCGAATGTTGTGAGTAGTGAGGGACTTCACTCACTCAATACTTTCCTATCCTATATCAAGTCTCGGCTCTTAGACCACGTTCTTTTCATACGTAGCGTTGTTTAGTGCAGATGTAGTAGAGCGATCACACACAAGTTTTTACGTACCAAGGACGTAAAGACTTTAAAAGCCGTTTAAAGACCCGTAAAGAACCGTAAAGACGTGTCGCCAGGAGAGAGGTGACTTTGTGAGCTGTCGGGGACCAGGTGGTCCTGTGTGTGCACAATGGCCGAGGTCAACTGATTTGTTAATTTTGAGGATTTGAATGGTTTGCGTCTGTAAAATTTGGTTTGTAAGAAGGTGATGGAAGTAAGTGGGCGTAGGCGGGCTATTCGTTTAGATTTTGCTATACTGTGCACGGGGAGTAGGGGGTTTGTTACTACGCTCGCTGTGCGTAAATCAATCGGTAGGATTAGAGGGTGCTGCGTGAAATGTTTTTGTTCTGATTATGAATCTGTGTTTCACGCACTTTTACGTGTCCTTTATTCTAGTGTACTGATGTTCATAAGAATCTGTTACTGTTCCGCATATCACAGGCTCATCCCAAGGTTACCTCACTTCGTGTTCTCTACACATTACAAACTTAAAGAAGACATCTTTTTAAGCACATATATAGTCTTTAGTTTCTTCGTGTTAGATGTGTGGGAGTTGTGGAGACCGGTATATTATATTTATATTTCCGAAATCTTAATGGTCGGTAAGGTCTGTTATTATATATATATATACATATATATATATATGTATGCCTTACTCAATTATAACATAATATATACTCCATAGATGTATGATAATAATGATAACAGTCTCTATTAATCTCGAATCTCCTAATTATTCTAATGTATTCTTTGAGCTTATAAAAATCTTGTCTCATATACCTAATTATATATATACTACTTACCATTATCTTGTGTTTCTATAGCTCTTAATCTGCTCTTACCTTAATAGTAAAACTAGAATTTTTACAACGTACTACTTTAATTTAGATATTATACTTACCACTTTTACTCACTCAGAATGAATCTCTGTTACTTCTTCTCATTTCACCAACTGCTCGTGAAAGTCCCTTACTTACTTTGAGGAGGCTCAACGATAAACCACACTGATGTTAGGGTGGGCTCTATTACTCATATATATATAAAAAAACATATATATATATAATAGTGGTACTTACCTCTCATACTGATTCATAGGTAGTAGATAGGAAGGCCAAAATTTTTCTAGATATAAGTTAATTCTCAACGATCTATATGAAACAGATATGTATTGATTAAATAGACACCTTAACATCAATTAATACATCTATACCAGATAATTACTTACCTAACCTAATCTTAAACACTTACTTATGATTTTATGCTTCACCACTTCTCTCTTCTCAACAATGCAAATACACCCATTTTCCGTCCGCCCTCCTATCCTAGGAATTGTCTGGACCATACAATATCTTATGTATGTTGTAGCTCTAACATAGAATACCTGTAACACAACAATAAACGTATATATTCTCACATATTACTTGGTCATAATCTCTATCGTGTTTTT
>JABUQX010133265.1:37500-40035 GCA_015478945.1 Trachelipus rathkii | reverse complement strand
TCGCTGTGCATTATATTCATGTATCAGATGTTGATGCTAAGTAAGCGTTATTAATGTGAAAACTTTGTTACGTAGCATATAATTCGTTGATTAGTATGATATTATTTTTTTATTATGTTTATCCAAAATGATTTTCTCGAAATGTGACTGAATCAATAGATCAATAGATCAAGAGATCATTGAGCTGATTGGACAGTTGTGGTATGGACGGTTTGAATTTACTCCTGATTTAGGGCTATGTAAAACATGAATAAGAAAATCATTGACCTGAATCGAAGATCAATTAGAATCAATAGATCAATAACAGGTATTGTCAAGTTTAGATCAATAGATCATGGTGGACTGGAGTGTAGGTTGGGTGGTTTGATTTACTGATCTGATTTTGGGTATCGTAAAACATGAAATTTAGAAAAATATAACCTAAATCAATAGATCAATAGTATCATAGTCATGTGATCAAAAATAGGAGCACTAGATCATGTGCGTTGGTGTACGTGAGTGATGTGGGAGTGCTGTGGGTGTGGATGGTGTTTACTGATTTACTGATTTAGGTATTGTAAAACATTGACAATTTTACAAAAAAATTGACTTGGAAATCAATATATCAATAGATCAATATACAAATAGATCAATTGTAGATCACATAAGGACAGTGAGGGTGGTTGATGGTGGTTGATTTACTGATTTACTGATTAAGGGTATGAAAAACAATTTAGCAAAATTGACTTGAATCAATAGATTTCAGTAGATCAATAGATCAATAGATCACGGAAGGGGTGGAGAGGGTAGTTTTGATTTACTGATTTACTGATTACTGCTTTACTATATAAAAAACGTAAATTTGTAAAGAGTTATAAACAAAAAGAATAAGAAATTTTATTTATTCATTTGATTATTTATTATGATTTTTATTTCATTTTTTTTCTTTGATGGTTCTAGAAATCATTTTCAAAATTACAGACCCAATAACATATATAAAGGCACCAACATTGTTTTTATACGAATGCTTTATTACCTCAGCACCGCACCGGCTCCAGCACGGTGCCGGAGCCAACTCTCAGGTATCCAATATCAATTCTTTTCTAGAAATGTCAACTCGAATCTCTCACCAAACTTTCAAGCCTTATACGATCATTTCCGTTTCTTTAAGGGGGTGGGTCCCCTTTAGGGGGGCGAGCACTGGGATGTAAACCTCGTGCACGACGAGGTTACGTTCACCATTCTAACACCCCTCCAATTTTAGCCCGATACGATAAACCTAACCTGTAGTTATATATCGGAAGCATAGCTGAGCCGGAGCCGGAGCCGAGCCTCAAAATCATTTCATAATAATAATAATAATAATAATAATAATAATAATAATAATAATAATAATAATAATAATAAAATATAATAATAATAATGATATAATATAATAATATAATAAGAATAATAATAATAATAATGTATGTAATAATAATAATAATAATTAATAATAATAATAATAATAATAATAATAATAATAATAATAATAATAATAATAATCAATAATAGAATAATAATAAGAATAATAATAATAATAATTATAATAAATAATAATAATAATTAATAATAATAATAATAATAATAATAATAATAATAATAATAATAATAATAATAATAATAATAAAAATAAGAAAAGATAAGAAAAACTTTAAAGGCTGAACCAGAGTCATTCGCGCTGACTGAAGCGGAGTCGAAAGGCTGGCTTGCGTTCGGATGCGGACCCGGAGCCGGAGCCGGAGTCGGAGCCGGAGTCAAAGTGCGTAAAAAACGATTCCTTGCAGGAATCATTTTCGACTCAGAATCGATTCCCTTCGGGAATCGATTCTTCGTATCCAAATTTCAGCCTTTTACGAACAATTTAATTTTTAGCGGGCAGCGTCCCCCCTTACGGTGGGACGGAGGGGGACGTAATCTCGTCTCACGAACGAGATTACTTCATCACGATCGACTCGAACTGTCTTAAGGCCTAATCTCCAACGCGCTCAGGAAAGCCGTCAACAATGGGCGTAAGCGACATTTTGAGCTACGCTTCCGGGGGAGGAACCCCCTATAATACACCTATGAGACTTGAAATTTCAGCGTTTGATAGTTAATACACACAATAACCCATATACCAAGTTTCAGACCAATACCTCTTATACTTTTTGGGAAATCGAGGTAACCATCCAAACTGTTCTATTACTACTCACGTGAATGACCAGTATTGACAATGTTCCATCTGCCTTTGCTAAGTTCAGTCTTGTTTGAAGCTCTGTTCCCTGTAGTGTTTTGAATATTCCATGAGCTACATTCTCTTATTTCCCTTGGCGCTTTTGGATCTGTGTGATGTATCAAGTTAAAAAGTCATCTGAAAATCGAAATTATCTATTAAATAGGTACAGAATATTTTATAAATATAGGTAGTTTTAGTTTTCATAATTCATAGGTGCTTGATATCTTAGTATTGACTTTACTTGCGCACTTAGTGATTACATAATGCTCTCCAGCAGTGTGAAAGTGTTATGTTTCCAT
>JABUQX010133265.1:0-27500 GCA_015478945.1 Trachelipus rathkii | reverse complement strand
ATTTTTTTATTATTTAAAAGTGTCTTGTATTTTGAGGATTTATCTGATGTATCTGAGGTCCTGTATTGTACAGTAAGTTACATATTATTAGATACATTATTTTTTTAAAAGTTTTTCAAATACTTTATTATTTTTTTGAACATTCCCTAGACGAACATTTATTTTATTAGCAGTCAAAGTAATTTAGAAGTTTGTTCTGATTCTTTTGCTAATAGTTTTTGATTAAATAATTCTTTTATTATTTAATTGAGAATATTAGGATTAGAAGTTTAATCTTGCTTTAATCCTAATTGAAATATTGATTATTTATTTAATCTATTTGTTTAACTTATTAGTTCTTTTGCTAATAATTTTGATTGAATAATATTTGTTTATTATTCAGTTGAGAATATTAGGATCAGAAGTGTAGTCTTTGTTTAATTGATCCTAGTCAAAATATTCATTCATTTATTTATTTGAGTAGTTTATCCTGACTCTTTTACTAACAATTTTTAGTCGAATAATATTCTTATTATTTGGTCGAGAGTGTTAGTATCAGAAGTTAGTCTGTAATTATTTTGGTATTAACAGTAGTATTGAATATTTATTTATTTATTTATTTATTTATTTATTTATTTAACTAGTTTTTTATATCTCTACTATATCTTTTCTTTTGTATAAGATATTCGTATCTTATACAATTGGATCTATAGTACCAGATATTCATTACATTGCTGTGATAACATTTAATATTTTAGTGCTTAAATATTTTTATCCTTTGCTATACATTTTCTCTTGTATGATAACCCCATCATACAATTGGAGATATAGGATTGGATCCTGTGATAATATTTTCATATTTATTTTAGTAGTTTGTTTAGACATTTATTTTGCCATTTGCTATACTTTCCTGTCACTTAATATTTTTATTATTTGATTGGGGGTATAGGATTAGTTTATATATCGGAACTAAGTTATATATTTTTCTTTTATTTATTTATTTAATAAATATTTTCTTATACATATGTGTTATCGGGTTCTAACCCTTTGCACCGTGTTAATACTGTTTTGATAATTGAGGTTTTTTGATTTATTTGGTACATCATTTCATGCTTGATATTTTAGGATCTTTAACCTCTTATTATTTTGTGGTCAATTTAGATCTAATACGGAGTGGCAAAATCTCCTGGTATCTGCTATTTGGATTTGGCCTGTTGTTTTTTTTAAAGGTTTATTACTCAGGTCCAGATCTCAGGTGTCAGCTAGATGTGCTCTTGAATGGTAAGATCCATTAATAAAGGTGAGTTATTATTCTGGCGTTACATCTAGGTAGAATTTTGGTCAGCCTGTCCGGGAAAACATTTTCCCATTGAGTAGATATTTTTTTTTCACGAACAGTAAATAAATATCTTGTTTTATTTGGGTGTTACGTCGATAACACTTGTAAAAGAAACTATTTATATATTTGGTTCCAAAAGTTTATATATTTCATCAAAATATATAAACGTGACGTTGAGTAAATAAGGTTCACTAACAGGAATCTGATTTTTTTTTCTACCTTAATTTTCCACACACACACACACACACACACACACACACACATATATATATATATATATATATATATATATGTATATATTTATATATATATATATATATATAATATATATATACAGTATATATATATATAATATATATATAAATAATATATATAATATATATTATATTATATATATTGTTTTTATATATATATATATATTATATATAATATATATATATATATATATATATATATATATATATATATATATATATATATATATATATATATATATATATATTATATATTATAATATATATATTATATATATATATTATATATATCAGTAAGTTTGTCAAAAACTTATTAGAAATTTTTGGAGGTTAAAACGGAGCTATTTGAGCGAATAGTTCGTCTGAAATTTCGACGAAATAGTTTTTGTGATTTTAAAGTGTGCGCAATATATTCGAAATAAAAACTTCCATTACGGCAACTATATATTCATTAGTTGAATTACGTAAAAGTCTGGGATTAACTGGGATTGATGTAGCTAATTTTTGTAGAAAAGAGAGATTAAGAGAGCGTGAGGCAGCGAAAGAGCTAGAAGAGCGTAAACTTACAGTAGAGAGAGGAATCTGAAGAACGCAAAATGCAAAAGAGTTAGAAAGAAACGTAACTCGCATAGAAGAACGTAAACTTGACAGCAGCGAAAGAAGCAGATTAAATGTAAGCTTATGCAGAGAAGTAAGCGGAAGAACGCAAAGTCGCCCGCTAAGGAAAAGGCAGAGAACTATAAGGAACGCATGCTACGAATGCGGATTGATGATGGTGAAAAGCAACGTCAGAATGAAGCTTCAATCATGGCCTCACAACCTCCTCCTTTAATTAATTATCGGTAATACCTACAACAAGCTTCCAAAACTAAAGTTACCACCTTTTGATGAAAAAGTAAATAACTTAGAGGAGTATTTGATACTTTTTGAAAAGCAGGCAGTAGCTAATGAAATACCAAAGGAACGGTATGCTCATTTACTGGGATCGCTGTTAACTGGCAAAACAGTCAGCGAATATAATGAATTGTCTTTTGAGGCTTTTCTAAGTTTGATGTTTAGAAGAAAGCTCTGTTAGTGCGTTATGACCTGACAAAAAATGGATACAGGTCGAAATTTAAATCAATTACACCTCAGAATGATGATAACCCAGCAGCATACATGAAGAAAATTCTTGATGCAATCAAAAAATGCATTTCAGTGCTAAAATCGAGGTAATCGTAGATGAGCTTTTGAAATTCTTGGCTATAGACAAATATTTGTCGACGATTCCTAAAGAACTAGCAAATTTTCTAAAAGAATGTAATGATAAGAAAATGGAAGAAATAATAACTGAAATTTTTTTACATGCACACAGGTTGAATTTGACACACAGAATTAGTCACGGAAATGGTAACCTCAAAAATAAGAGAAATAACGGATTCTACACAGCGAATAAATATCATAATAAGCCAGCATCAAGTAACACCAACGCAAGTAATAACTTGAATGAGTCGGCTAAGGTTGCACAAGGCAACAATAATAAAAAGGATTCAGTTAGAACTCAAACTGAATCAAGAGACACAGTTGTTTGTTACAGATGTAACAAACCAGGACATATTGTTAAGAATTGTAGAGTGTCACTCCAGAACTATAGTGGCAGGAGTTTCAATACTCATTATCTGCATCATAAATCCGACCCAGGTACTACTGTTGCAGCCGTTGATATTGCTGAAAAAGGGGACATCCCTGATGATTTATCTTCTAAAGAAGATGTTTCTAAGACAGTAGAGGTTTGTTCTATGGGTGATACTGATGATAATTCCCATCATTTACCTGTGGTAGACGGATATATCAATTTATATTATGTCCGATGTCTTAGAGACACTGGTTGTAACGGAACAGTTCTCAGGAAAAAGTTTGTTCCGAAGGAACTCTACACAGGACAATATACTAATATGAGGCTACTAGACAATACCGTGAAGCGTGTTTCACTAGCAAATGTGGATATTAATACACCGTCTTACACCGGAAGGACTAAGGTTGTAATAATGCCCGATGTCGTTTATGATTTGATTTTTGGGAATATAGAAGGAGTCTTGCCTCCTGATAATCCTGATGCTGAATGGGATAGGTCTCAGCACCATAGTTTCTGCGTAAAGCGAGCAAGTGAAACTCACGAAGAGTTAGGATCCCGAAGCATCAACAAGGCGGAAGAAATTACGCAGGAAAGTGTAGAGAGTGACAGTGCGACGCTGATCACTCATGAGAATATTCTTAATCATGATTATTATACAGATGAGGCATTGGAAGAGAAGAGTGATTCTAATCTGGATAGTAGTGCTACTGAAGAACCTCCTGCAGAACATCAGAAAGAGAAAACCCAGTTCAGAGAAGAGAAGAATGCCGACGAACACTCATTCAAAGAGGATATGGAAAATCCTGAAAGAAATCACAAAAGTAATGAGAAACCGAACAAGCATTACTGCTCCGGGTGAAGCATTGTCGGGCCTTGAAAATGCTATTTTAAAATCTTTTGCGCAGTAGAGAAAATCTTGCTGCAAAGCAACAAAGTGATCGGACTCAAAAGAGATTGTGGAACTCCGTAGAAAAAGGAGAGAGAAAGTACCTAGTTGAAAATAGGTTACTGTATAAAAGGATCATTGAAAATACCATTGAAAGAAATGTTTTGATAGTCCCGAAAGTGTACCGAAAACAAGTTTTAAGTATTGCTCACGTCGAAATTTTTGGGGGACATCAGGGTGTTAAGAAAACGCAAGGCAAAATCTTACACCACTTCTATTGGCCAAACTTATACCAAGATGTTACCAGCTTTTGCTACTCGTGCGACATTTGTCAACGGACGTGCCCTAAGGGTAGAGTACCTCGAGTACCATTGTGCTCAATGCCCATTATTGAAGAACCATTCCAGAGGGTAGTCATTGATCTGATAGGACCCATTATTATTCCATCATCTGAAGGGCATCAGTATGTTTTAACCCTTGTTGACAGCGTGACTAGGTACCCTGAAGCAATACCACTCAAAAGTATATCAGCTCAGAAGATAGCTGAAAGTCTAATGAGCATTTTTATGCGGTTGGGTGTTCCCAAAGAATTTCTTTTAGATAATGGAACCCAATTCACGTCCCTACTGATGAAGGATATAGCAAAGATGTTAAGCATCCGGCCGATACATTCTAGTGTTTTCCATCCTATGACTCAAGAAGTTACAGAAAGATTCAATGGAACTCTGAAAACTATGCTGAAGAGAATGTGTCACGAGCAGGTGCGAAAGTGGAATAAGTTTATCGAGCCACTTTTGTTCGCTTATAGAGAAGCACCCCAAGAATCCACAGGATTCTCACCCTTTGAACTACTATATGGAAGATCAGTAAGAGGACCTATGCAGATTCTACAAGAATTGTGGTCAGGGGACATAGATCCTGAACAAGCGAAGAACACATATAACTATGTGTTTGATCTACAGGAACGCTTGAACGAGACTCTATGAATATCACGGGAAAACTTAGCACGTGCTCAATTCAAGCAGAAAAGATATTATGATAAAAGGTCCAGTAATAGAACCTTAAAAGTAAGGGAATTCGCTTTAGTTCTTATAGCTACATCTCATAACAAGATGTTGATGAGATGGGGCGGACCATACGAGGTGATCGCTCCATATGGTAAAGATAATTACAAAATAAAAGTCGGAGATGTGGTGAAGACATATCACATCAATTTGCTGAAGAAATACATCTCCAGGGATGAAGAATGTATTGAAGTAGGAAATGAAGATCAAGATTTTGGAGCTTCGGCCATCCTTCGGGGAGATGAGAATGAAGAGGAAATATTTGTGCCTACTATGGACTTCACCATCAAAAGAAGTGAAAGTCTAAAAGATGTTAAGATTTGCGAGTCAATTTCAGAAAAGACGAAGACAAAATTTATGAACGTTTTGGAGCCCCATTTCACAGATATACCTGGAACAGCGTGACAGGATCAGCATGTGATAGATCTGACTGAAGATGAACCAATCAGGATTAAACCTTATGTCCTGCCCTACACCACCAGAACGGAATTAAAGAAGGAAATTGATAAAATGCTTAAGATGGGTGTCATTGAAAATCTACCTCAACTTATGCAGCACCTGTGGTGGTAGTTCAGAAGAAAGATGAAACAAAAGGGTTTGTTCTGATTATCGGGCCTTAAACAAAGTGACTGTATTCGATCCAGAATCAATGATGACAACGCAGACGTTGTTTACTAAATTTGCGGCCGACAGATACTACTCCAAACTTGACCTTTCGAAAGGAGTGAAGATGCTTTTAAAACAGGATTCTCCACTCAAGACGGGCATTACCACTATGTAAAGCTACCATTTGGTATGGTAAATGCCAGTGCAATTCTGGTAAGAGCCATGAGAAGAATACTGGACGAAATTCACGATGTTGATTTTTACATCGATGATATCATCACCCATTCCCCGACCTGGAACCGACATTTGGACACGATTAGGATTGTTCTAAGAAGATTGCAAGAAGAAGAATACACTATCCGCCCATCAAAGTGTGAGTTTGCATCATCGAGCGTAGAGTTCCTTGGTCACCAGATTGGGAACGGGATAAAAGGCCTACATGACGAAAATGTAGAAAAGATTCTTAATGTTGAGCCCCCGAAGAACAAAAAGCAAGTAAGATCTTTCCTTGGGCTCACATCTTACTACCGTGATTTTGTGAAGGGCTATGCAGAGATAGCATCCCCTTTAACAGAATTAACAAAGAAGGGAGAACCGACAAAGATACGATGGAAGAAAGAACACCAGGAAGCCTTCGACCAACTGAAGAAAGCCCTTTCATCGAAACCAATCTTAAGGATGCCTCAACTAGAAAAAGTGTTTACATTGCAAGTAGACGCGTCTGACACTACTTTAGGATACGTCCTATTACAAGAAGATGACGGAATCTTACATCCTGTAGCTTATGGAAGCAAGAAGCTGTCACCGACACAGCAGCGTACTCTGTCAGCGAAAGAAGCGTTGGCAATTGTGCACACTGCCGGAAAAAAATGATGAACCATATACTTGTATGGGCGTGAGTTCATTCTCCAGTCCATCACCGTCCCTTTAACAGCATGAAAAGGAAGAAGATATGAGAGTCCCAGATTATGCGGTGAAGCCTTATACTCCAGAGGTTCAGTTTTACTCCACACAATCCATGGAAAGGACATTGTAATAGCCGACATATCTGCAGTAGATCATAGGCAATGGAAGATATGAAAGAAATAGTCGCACTCTCATGAAACCAAATTGTAAATCATTCTCAAGACTCCATCCAAAAAAGAGAATGAAATAAAGAAATTTGACCCTTCAGGTAAATTACTTAAGAGAGGGAGGTAAATGTGGACACTGGATCTTACTCCATTATTGTAGTAGTCTCCATTTGACTTTAAACCATTGAAAGTAGTATTTCCCTTATAGTTTTGACTCATTTTTCCCTTATGAGAATTAAATCAGTGAGGTTCCATCTTCTTTAAAGATTTAGTCATATATATTTTTGCGAAGGCATTATAGTATATATATATATATATATTATATTATATTATATATATAATACTAATATATATATATATATATATATATATATATATATATATATATTATATATATATATATATATATATATATATATATATATATATATATATATATATACAAATGCTTTAAAGTTTTATTTTTATTATGGAATTATTTATTTAAATATAATAATAATCATAAATAATACGCAGTTGTCATTTGCATTGTTTTGTAATAGTAATAGTAAAGCCAGTGTATTATTTTATTATTTATTATTATTATTATTATTATTATTATTATTATTATTATTATTATTATTATTATTATTATTATTATTATTATTATTATTATTATTATTATTATTATTATTATTATGTGTAAAAATATTTTGTGAAAAGATTTCTATTTTATTTTTCCTTAATTTCAAAGAATTCTTAGGGGTGATTTTATTATATAATATGAATGTAAAACAGACTTTACCGCTTTCATTGGTGTGAAGTTTCATTTGTATATAAAGGAGGCCTTTTTAGAATCTTTAGACTTTTTTCATTTTTTTTTTTATTTCCTGTCAGATGATTTAGCAAGGTGTTCTGAATTAAGCCCCGCCCACTCTTTGTAATTAGAAGGTAGATCTTTTCCTCTAAAATCTTTGATAATATTTGTTTGCGCATTATTACTGAATTCAAATCGCATAAAATTTGTTCATAAAGTATATTTGATAATTCGTTTAAGTATATAAAGTCAAACTTGTCATTCCTCCGTGATTTTATTCCACTATTTTATTAAGGTTGGTTGTTACGCTGTTGGTCTGGCAGACGATATTTGGCATATAGTAATCTTAAGACGAAGAAAATCCGTATATTTATTTTCTTACATAAAATGCAGTAGTATGTGTTTCGTTTTATGCTTTGAGATGTCTTGTTAGATATCGATGTTGTCAATTAGGTATATTTAATATTTTTATATGTGATTTTTTTTTATTATTTAAAAATGTCTTGTATTTTGAGGATTTATCTGATGCATCTGAGGTCCTGTATTGTACAGTAAGTTGCATATTAAAAGATACATTATTTTTTTAAAAGCTTTTCAAATACTTTATTATATTGTTGAACATTCCCTAGACGAACATTTATTTTATTATTAGTCAAAGTAATTTAGAAGTTTGTTCTGATTCTTTTGCTAATAGTTTTTGATTTAATAATTCTTTTATTATTTGTTTATTTATTTATTTATTTATTTATTTAATTATTTTTATATCTCTACTATACCTTTTCTTTTGTATAAGATATTCGTATCTTGTACAATTGGATCTATAGTACCAGATATTCATTATATTGCTGTGATAACATTTAATATTTTAGTGCTTAAATATTTTTATCCTTTGCTATACATGTTCTCTTGTATGATAACCCCTATCATACAAATGGAGGTATAGGATTGGATCCTGTGATAATATTTTCGTATCTATTTTAGTAGTTTGTTTAGACATTTGGTTTGCCATTTGCTATACTTTCCTGTCACTTAATATTTTTATTATTTGGTTGGGGTATAGGATTTGACGTCATTAGTTTATATATTGGGACCAAGCTATATATTTTTCATTTATTTATTTAATAAATATCTTCTTATACATATGTTTTATCGTGTTTGAACCCTTTGCACCGTGATAGTACTGTTTTGATATTTGAGGTTTATTTGATTTATTTGGAACATCATTTCATGCTTGATATTTTAGGGTCTTTAACCCCTTATTATTTTGTGGTCAATTTAGAACTATTACGGAGGGGCAAAAAATCCTGGTATCTGCTATTTGAATTTAGTCTGTTGTTTTTTTAAAGGTTTATTATTCAGGTCCAGATCTCAGGTATCAGCTAGATGTGCTATTAAATGGCAATGATCCATTAATAAAGGTGAGTTATTATTCTGGCGTTACAATATATATATATAGAGCAACCAAATGTCAGGTTTAGGAGGAGCGATAACTCAGTATCCTATCACAATCAGATTTCAGAAATGTGTGGGTCGCATAATGGGGTTTTTCCATTGAGTGGATGGGAAAGGAAGGTGTCGCCCAGAAAGGGTGGCCATCTTTTAAATGGGTGTTAAAATTAGCGATATTGAGATCCGAATCATAGGATTCGTTGGGTTGACAAAGTCGGTATAAAGATTTTGCCATAAGTCATCATGCGAGTGATTTTTGGCGAGACGTAACAATTTGATATAGATGGGGAAATTCTGGATCACCTTTTTGCGCAGCTGTTCAGAACGCTTGGAGCAATTGCGGCAATTAGTTGGAACTCGTTTTTCCATTTAACCTCATCTCGAAGCGCAGCGAACGCAATATATATTGCGATTCTTACCCATTTCATCGCTGAAGGAAAATGAAGATCTTAGGGAGCTCGCCTGAGGATAAATTATAGGCGGATCACCGAAGGCTGGCAATATCTTGCAAAAATATCTAAGATTGAATGGTGGGTTAGTATACGATAGATTTGCTGAGTTGAGGTCACCACTCTATTGAAGATCATTGCTTTTGTCTCACGATAACTGATTGCTATAGGTCTCTATTATGAGTTGCATATTTTACCCTCTAGGTCAGATGGATTATTGATTAGAAAATCGAGCATGCTTGTAATTTACGAATAATCTTTAGTTGCGTGATTATTTCTTTCCTTGGTATTAGGAAAAACCTTTTTCAGGAATTTGATATAGGAGACGGAAATTAGTTGAGAGCAGACAGCAGTCACTCCATTGAGTAAGTTAAGGGGAACTAATTCGGGTAGGTGTGGGCAAAAGTGTGTCCTGGCACGAATGTATTCCAAGCTTTGTGTTCTATTTAGATAGTAGACTTAGTATATCTTAGTTTTTTGCAAGTTATGTTGGTTACGCTGCGACTAGTCTCGGACGTTGAGTCCACAATAGGTTGCGCTTTAGTGTTTGTTGGCATTTACTGTTAATCGCGTGCGATGCCCTGATGGTAATCTTAAGGGCTGTTATCCTCTCACTTGTATTCTACTATTGGACGAATCCGTATGTCACTCGTAGTGGCACTATCACAGTGTAGATTGTAATCGCGGCAGAAACCAGACTCGTCATAGAGTGTGTTCGATTGGATATGTCAGGTGAGCTTATGTTGTCTTTGACTTGGTTGAGTCAGTTATCGAAGTTTGTAAGTATGAAAGGAGCAAATGTTCGGTAGTGCAGGAGACGAATGATGTCCTTCTGCCCTGTTCAATGATTTGCGATTTTGTAATGTAGTAACCCAAAAGGTATTGCCTATGCTACCATGGCCAGGATACGAAAACTTTTTCTTGGTCATTATGCTGCAGATGATTTCTTGGCCATGGCATTGTATTGTGAAACTCGTGCTGCTCACTAATCTCCTTTTGATATTATTGGGCTGTAATTTTAAGGCTCCTAAGATTCCCAACCGTCCCTTGTCTGGAGTTTACTAGCCGTTACTAAAACATCTCGCGGGCAATTTATTATAGAAAAGAAGAGACTCACTATTTGCTAACATGTTGTCTCCACAATTTTTTCTGCTCTAGTCTAGGTCCCTAGCCAAACTTGCATCAAAGTTCCTAAGTTTGACTGATGATGGGTTGGGAAATAATGTGTGTGTTGCCTCAGCTTTTCACAGGGAATGTGAAATCATTCTTCGCAGACTGGGCATATTTCATTAGGAGCTTATTATTTTTCATGGCACCTACTAGTTCATCAACATATTAGTTCCTTACTTTCTACGGCAGTGATCATTGTTCTTCACCAAGATCCATGGTGATCGTTGTCATTGAACGCGCAACGTGGCCGTAAGCTCGGGGTAAATATCCCACATGCCGTAATACTAACTAACAAAAAACACTTGTTATTCTGTTTGTACGGTGTGGAACAGCCTATATTTTCCTTCTTGTATGGGTGCATGAATCTCTACTCGCTATTGTACAAGAATCATGATATCTTGCTGGACTATGTTTAAAGTTGAACAACGATCTTCAATCTTGTCTCTTCATGTTTCTAACAATGACGGAAAATAGTTTTACCTTTATGTGCTGTCTCTTATTCATACTTTAGGGGTGAGATAAATTTATAAGTGAGGATGTTTCTGTAAGTAGTCACGTGAACGAGAGACAAAATTCAGAACTTTTCTTATTAATTTTCCTGGTTTGTAGCTTGAACCAGAGAAGTGGCCTCATTTCTTTATTCATTATTAGTTGTTCGTGGAGAGGGTCTTCAACTGACCTCAAGTCATTTTTTTCGAGAGGAAAATCTACGAATATAAATTTGAACTTATATCTCTGTGCCATCTGTCAGTATACGAGTTATGGAAACACACTTCAAAGCTTCTAGCGTGTGGGGTATGATTCACACTATATCAAATAACTCATCGATCACCATAGTATTGAATCTCAGCTCGCATCGCTTCCATTCGGTGTAAGGGGAAGCAGCATAGAAATACAAGGTTAGCCAGAAAGACTTTTTAGGATTCTCATAGCGGAGATGGTCATCCTACTTTATCGGGAGTTGCCCTACTGATTTGTACTGCAGTTGTGTTCTCTTCAATGAAATAGTGATAGTATAGGGGTCTACCTCTCTTTGTTCCGGAAAAAATTACCAATGTTTACATTCTCGTGCCCTCAGTGACGGAAGATCCAGCTGAGTGTGTTATGACCAATGAATGTAGTCCTCTCTAGGATGTGATAGCTAAGAAGAAGCGTGAGAATAGTTCCTAGGAGGAACGAAGTAACTAACCTTCTGGTGGTACTTAATAATAAGTAGTTTGATATGCGATCAATCCTGATGGGTTTAAGGTTTCAGGCTTTCGGATGAACCTCCTGGAAGGAATGCATGTTATACTTCGCTCTCATCTGCCTTCTGCCCACGTATTCTGCTACGATTTCCACCACTCCAATCCTCGGGTAGATCTTCTATCTATTTTCATGAACAGTGCTCGTATCAGGCTGTGCCCGAGAGCTCTAGCGGCGCAGAGTATTGATAATCCACCTGGGAGAACTGGATGTGGCAATGCGTCTTCTGGTAGGTCGCGTCTGTTCACAAGGTTCGACACATTTAGTGTCCATGATCTACGCAAATTACGACAGATTCGAGGGTCCCTATCGAAAAGTTCTAATCGTAATAAGTGTAGTGGTTAAATATAGATCGAAATTCAGTAGAACACCAGAATATATGTTGACAGATGATAACGATCTACAACAGAAACAATTAAACCGTCATGTGTTGACTTTTGGCTCGGCCGGACATAAAGCGATGCGACCACCGCTGAACTCGTTAAAACCTTTTGCTCTTCGGTCAGCTATCTTTTTTAACTCAACTGATACCTAATAAGACATTTCTAAGGCACAGCGGTTTATCAGTACTTCGAGTCGATAGGGAAACACAGGACGCTCTCTGTGGGTGACTAGTATAGTGTGCAGGGTCGTCCTGTAGATATTATCGTCAGCGTACAGGGATTATCGCCAGGCGTGCGATCTAGGGCTTTTCCTTCGATCAATTCGCGTCGGTATGCGGTATTTCTTTCATGTTTTTAATTCGTTGTTATATTCGCTTGAGCAAAACATACTTGAACACCAGAGTAGTACAGCAATACAATGAGGGGTTTGGTTCAAAACCTCTTCGTTGAGAGCACAAAGATTACCATAGCGTTCTGAGGGGGCGGTTCCGCAGGAGGGTTAGGGAGGGGGTGAGCGGAGAGTGGAGGGGTGGGGAGGGAGAGATAAGTAACATCTAGAAGTTTAATAAAATGACAGTTTTGGCTTTTAGTAACTCAGAACATAAATCTCAGGCAAAGCGGTGAACCTATTTGAGATCAAGAACTATTAACAAAAACAAACATTGAACCTCCGGAGTTATCTGTGATGAGGCCAAAACCTTGTCTTGCGAAAAAAACTTACCATAGTTTTGTGAGTCATTAGGGAGAGTAAGAATCTAGGGAACACCTCCTTTCCGAAGACATTCATCATGTTCTCAAGAATCTTAGAGCTCAATTTGGAAGAACTAATATTCATTCTCTGAAAAATGCAGCCAACACAGAGGGATCTGATTATTATATGATAATTCGATTCGATCAAAAGATATAAGGAGCAACCTATGAGCAGGAATAGAAAAAAACAATTTTTTTTTTGTTGCGCTCAGGGTGATATGATTATAGTGGTTATTTAATACACTATGCAGTATTAAGAATCGTGACCTTTTTAGGAGCGCAACAATTGAGCTAGGACGCGATTTGAGTGATAGAAGTTTCCGGGTTTTATCTAATGAATTGAATTTCATCATGTGGCGTCCCTATTGACGCCACGAACGCCCCCACCTGGAAAATGTACTATCTCGCATGCGGTGATTTCGGAGCTGCAATTTAACAATGTTACATACACAAGACTTTCAACCTGTTAGATCCTATAATTGCCCTGCATATTTTTGTACTATTCAAATTATTCTGGTGGACCGATGTAGCCAAAATTACTAGACATAAACGTATGTGGCAAACTATGAATATTGTAGAATACAAGTTTTTCCAACGACAGTTTGAAACTGAATTGTAATTTGGTCTGTTAGTTATTATCTGTTTTGGGTTTTCAGAATTTCACATGATAGGAATCGTGGTTCCTCGCTATTATAATTACTGATGGTATAGAGGTTAGGGTTTGTAATCTCCGTGTATGTTTTTCCCGTCAAAGAGCGTCTTGGGTTTAATCCATTGAGTTTCCTGTTAATGAAAATTGAAGGAGTTAAAGTAGTGGGTGAATAAAACAATAGCTGAGGAGAACGTACCACGATTGGGCAGGGAGAACGAGAGAAGTGTATCGGCCCAACAACAACAGGGCAATATTGTGCGATTCTGAAAGACAGCTAAGGACATTATAGCAAAGGGGAAGGCGAGGAGAGAGAGAGCCCGAAAGGTCAATGGCAGTGTTGGAAGGCATTCGTGGGACGAGCAGAAAATGAACGCGTGTGATAGCAGTACCTGGCAAAAGCTTCTATTGGACTAATGTAAAGGGCCACACGCAGTCTCTCCCGTAGTCCCTAAGGGCGGGAAAACACAATAAATCTTGTAGATGGAAAGTTATAGATCGGACGAAGTCACACCTCGTGCGCCGACAAGCCGTCACTGGAGATCAGCGGGAAAAAAGGAGAATGAGATGTCCAAATGGTAGAGACTAGAAAGAAGTGAGAGTTGTGAGAAGGGTCTTTCGAAGATCTTAAGATAGAATACAGTGAGAGCATATAGGAGGCGATCAGTTAGAGGGATCAGATGCAAGCTCCCATATTTTTTTCGGATAGGTGTGGACGATAGTCGTGCTTCCAGAAACCGAGAGGAAAGTTGCTAGTTGGAGCATAGTCGCAAATTAGTTTTACGGGGGCTGCGGTCAAGGCACGGAAAGGCACACATACCCTCCACTTCACCGCATGCGAAGCGCGGTTTTCAGTTTCACCCTTCACGACTTTGTACATCGCCCTCCCGCCTTTTCGCTAACGTTTCATAGAATTTGCAGACTGAGACAAAGGCAGCGAAACCGAATCAAAGTACGGTTATGCGCACCTGATGAGGAGAAGGGGGCTACTCACCGATTGACCGGGACCGCAATTTAGAGTATCAAGGAATATGCAGAGGCAATCCCATGCACGAGCTTGGTTAGGGGGCTCAAAAAGCCAGCTGAGAGGGAAAGGAAAGTTATTTGGTCTGAGGCCACAAACGTTGTAGTGTGTTGGTGTGAGAAATCTAGTTGATTGAGCAGACAGAACCATCTCGATGCGGGAGAGTATCAGAGAAGGGAAAAAGTGATGAGAGTTCTTCCTACAGATAGCGGTGTTAGAGTGTTTTGGCAAGAGGCAGAAAGATTTGGTTTAAGTGCTGGAGATAGTTAGGGGAATACCAAAGTGGACCGGTATGTCAGTTACGCGATTTTGTGTTTAATGAAATCCGCGGTGATTTTTGCTCAGCTCTTTAAGGAGGAACCACGGTTGCAGGCGAAGAAGAAAAGTCTCCCTGCAGCACTATCTTCTGAGCCCTGAATAGGGATATAACAATTAGCGAGTGTGGGATAGATCACGCAGAGGATTCCGGAGAGTATATTGGTGCGCATCCCTCTCGTATACGGGACACCCCTGTGACGCTCCTGCTTGCGTCTGATGGAGAATGGCGCAGAAAAGGACATAGGCCCCGTGTTAAAATTCTCTGACTCATTTGACACCAATGCCGCAATCCTTGTTTCTTGCGTTGCAGGAGATTAAAGATTTCATAATGTGTCGAAGACGAATTGCGCACGATTAGACTCACTACTCATCAACTCGATTCTGCAGTATTGTCAAAGCACTCTTGCAGGTCTGTATTGGTTTTAAGATTGTCTCTATTTTTAGTGTGACCAAGACAATTTAAAGAAAACGCGTTGCATAGGAATTGCCCCTAGCGTAGATGACATCGGTTATTGAAACTGAATCAGTTTTATAATATATATAGATGTCAAAATAAGCGTCGTAAGTCAGAATTTATGCTCTCTCACATAGATAAGATTGCTCTTGATTAGGGGTGGAAAGTGGAGTATGTTGCTGTCTTTATGTAAACACTTCTAGAGACAGACTAAGTATGCTTGCCATAACTAATCAGCATACTTACTACAATAGTGATTCAAGAAATCTTGGATCTTCGGCCTCAAGCTTCTCGATGGTTCTTGTGTGTTGAGCTCTTATAAAATTATGTTGCTCTCCATGATCGTTATGAGAGACTGCAGCTCAATGATATATGTGCCATCGCTTCCTCTGAACTCGGCTATCTATGGAAGTCTTTTATTGGTAGTGCTAACCTAAACCAAGCATGGCTCGAGTTTGTTAATAAATCCTCCGTAAATAATGTGTCACAGGTACTCTCAGTATTTGGATGAATGAGAATATAGATAATGGTTTTGTCGAAGAACGAGAAGGTAGTAAGATATTCTTTAAAATACTATCCAGGAATAATGAGTGAAATCTGCTGTTAGAGGAGAACGGAGTGTAAAGCCTAGTTAATTTGGAGCTATAGGTTTAATTGACACTATACATTACTGTAAAGAGTGTAGGCTAGTACTTATTGAGGAGAATAGGCCAAATAGTAATCAGGAAAGAAAATTTTAAGCCACGAAACAGTTCGAAGTTAGGGAGACATACGAGATTTCTTGATTTGAGAATGTATTACGGGTCAATTAATGTTTAATAGGCACTATCCACCCTTCAGACGAAAAATTTTGAAACAGTTATAGTTGGAAATATTAACGAGTTAGGGATGGGAATTCTAAACGTTTTTGCTTTAATTGACTTTTCCATAAAAGAAATTTAAACGAAACTTCTAAAAATTTTCAAAATATGGCAATAAAAAAATGAAAAATAAAGCAAATAACAGAGCAGGGCGTTGGAAGTGAGTAAATTTTCGATCCAGGAAGGGTGAGCTTCGTCCCCACACACAGGTCAACAGGGCAGAGCACCCACCACATTCACGGGACTCCACCCTATAGGGTAGGCTAGGTGAATGTGCGCCTCGTGAAAGCCCCCCGTAACTCTTACGGTCGGTTTACCCTCGGTGTACCGACATGGGACCTTGTCTTGCCCAGAGAGCCAGATTGTTTACACCAAAAGTTGATAGAAACAACCCTCCTCATGTTTTCAAGGGCTCGGGTCGCCATACGAATTTGCGGGCCAGCCGGTCAAAGTGAGCTAAGGGACCGGTTTTTCTTCTGTCCTTCTATCCATGGGGAAGAAGGGTGAGGTGAACAGAGTTATCATTCAGGAAGAGGCGCCGATTAGCCAAAGGGCTGTGACCGGGAAAAAAAGGGAGGAGAATTTAACCTACTTACAAGTAATTTTATAGGGACTATCGGGGGTGGAATTCAAGAAAAAAAAAAAAAAAAAGTTTGAAACTGTGATAAAGATGGTGGATTGAAAAGACAGAAATTGAAATGAAGTGAGGGGAAAGGTGATGGAAGTTATGCAAGATTCGTTGTTGTCACACAAATGTTATGCACGAATGCACATTACGTGCCTGGGGTCGGAGGGACGCACAAAGACCAAAGACCCATCAGTATTGGTTTGTCAAGTTATGTATACAGTGCATAAACACATAATAACACTGGCCAACAAAAAAAAATTTTTTTTGCTGCCAGATATTTATCGAATTTAGATTATATCGGGTGTGCTGATTTCAGAAATGACATTGTTTTCCAAGATTGGCTCTAGTTCTGAGATACGCGGGTTCCGATTGACCTCTTATACAAATATCTTGTTTTTTTAAAGCATATTTTACAGTAACTCGTTTTATTTCTTTTTAAGGTGTTTTTTTTTCTATATATACTTTATTTTTTCTAGATTTCAGAACGTAATGAGTACTTCAAACGAAGAGCCTGTGTTGAATAACCCCAATGGCGTATTACTGTATATCTGTGTTGAATATTGCGAGAGAACGAAAGAAGAAAATATTGAAACTAACTTTGCTGAAGCAAGCATATCTGGGCTTACTTATGGAATGAAACTCGGAACTAAGATGAAACCTGGGCCCATATGGTCTGTAAAACGTGTGTCGGAAATCTCAACGTCAGTGGAAAAATGGACGAAGAAAAGGATTAAAATTTGGTGTGCCTATGGTATGGCGGAGCCAAAGAATCACACAGTGACTTATATTTGTTTGGTTAATGTGAAAGCTACAAACGTTACAAGAAACGTAAATTTGAGCATCCGGAGTTGGAATCAGCAAGGCGACCTGTACACACTCCGACGATGTTCCCATCCCAGTGTTCACTACACTCCCAGACTCCATAGCATTGTCTGATTGAAGAAGCAGATAAGTCAGTGTTTTAGGATGTGGACACGTGAGATAGTGGTAGTGAATATGAAGAAAGTAACTTCTACACGCAACATTCTCAGGAGTAAGAATCATGATTTACGACGAGAGTTAAGTCTTCCACAGCAAGATTCTGAGCTGATTTAAGCATCCTTAGGATAAGTGAAGGAACTTCTTCGAAGCGAATGATAAAATAGACGTGCTTTTTTCGGACAAGAGAGGTGTAACCTTCTTCCATATTTCATGGAAGAAGAAGGACTAAGAGATGTAGAACATTCCTGGAGCTCCCACTCCAAAATGGGTGCTTACCTAATAGCGACCAGAGATTTGGCGCGATTGTTAAGGATAAGTTCCCGAGATTAGAAGTGTGTTTTTTGAAACATTGGCAATAGTTGATGCATTCGGTTCCAATAGGTCAAGGCAACAAAATGAAAGAGCATAATGAAATAAGGAGATGATCTTGCGAAGCTTAACTATAATGAACGCCACGTGGTTATATGCGCTATTTGAAAGGATGGGTTCAACATCTTACTTGAGGCAGCAATGCGGAGATTATACTAATGCACTTGCATTTATTATGTTGTGGGATATGGCTTAAAGAAGACCACTGGGGGAAAGTTGTATGGCCTGCTAAGGGAAGAAATTTATATGTAGGTGCATAAATATCATTAACGAACCAGCTGATCGACAGCGGGGAAAATTATTTTACCAGACTCACATCAAACTAGACTAATGAAAGCAAATTTGGTTAGGAGGCCCTATAGACAAGCATGGTGCAATGTTCAGAAGTAATACTTTGCAGATTTTTTGCCAGAGTATTTGAGTAAGGAGGAAACTCAAAGATGTAATCTTTAGCGGCCTCAATTCGCCACATCATCCGAGGGATCTACAATTTCATAGATTCCGATGAATGAAATATCAGAAGATCTGCTGAAGAAGAGTTTTGTTTGGTTTGTTGAAGAACTTTTTTGTGTAAAAAACCATAAATCTGCCAACTATGAAGATGAGAATACGTACAAGAAAATGGCTTTCAACTGTCAAAAATTTTGGTGAATGCTAGTGAAGAGCATAAAAAGTTCACTTTCTTAGATAGTCGCTTATAGATCGGATTTCCGGAGTGAATACGAAGGGTGTTATAGGTGAAGATAGCAAGGGAGAGAGTCTGCCATCGAGAGGAATGAAGTCGAAGGATGGAGAGAAAGAAGATTACAGAATTGGATTGGCAGACTTTTGAGTTGTTGAGGCCTTGCAAACGTGATGCCACATTTCTAGCACAGAAGACAATCACTATAGACAGCGGATTTGATAATGCATTATTAGAGAGTTCTTGGTACTGAATTGAATGTTTTGACCTATTAGCATTGTTATGTACGTTACTATACAACTTGTATATATCTTTCGTGTGTTATTTTTTTTGTGAATTCGTTACGAACCTAACAGTAAATTGTTGTTAGATAGAATGATATTTATTGTGACCACCGCCATGGCTATCTCAAAGACAGAAGCCAATCAGGAAAAACGAGATAAGGGTCAATATTCGGAAATCAGGGCGAAACAAGTTACCCGTAATAAAATGACCTTCAAATGTTTTGGTTGGCAAGAAATTCTTTGGTTGGGCAGAAGTTCAATCGTGATTTAATGCAGGCCATGGGATTTATATATTATTATATATAGTATGTAATATAGTAATATATAGTATATCATAGAGTTATATATATTATATATTAGAATATAATAATAGATATAGATAATATATATATATATATATATTATATATATTATATAATATATAGATATATATATGAAATATGTAGTATAATATATATATAATGGATAATATAATATACTTATATATTATATATAGATACATATAGATATAGTATATTAGTAGTAAATATAGATTGTAATTAGTATTATAAGTGAGTAGTAAAAAAAACAATATATCTTAAATCATTTTTGTTTCTCATAGCATTGACATATTGCAGAAATGCATGGTTTAGAATAGTTATTGAAGAGTTGGGTATTGGGGGAATAGAAGGAGGGACTATTTAGAAAAAAATGATTTTTTTTTTTACCCATTTGAAATTATAAAATAAAATGAAAAAAGAAAAGGTAGAATTGTGAACTAATTAATCTACATGGAAGTGTTCCATTTGTAGAGTTTAGAGCATAATAAGGATTGGTATGAGAGAATATACCAAATTTCGGTCCTTCTACAAAGATAATTCGTTATTTTTATTTTCCCCCGGGAGTTTTGTATTTGGGAGGGGGAGGACCCCAGGAAAGAAAGCACCCCGACGCCCATCGGGGGTGCGAGGCACATAAGAACTCTTCTATTGACGAGGGTTACGTTCACCCAGATGGGCTGCCAAAGTTTGAGAGTTAGGAGTAACCCTGTCCAACTCTACCCAGTTACTAGGTGCGGTGCCAACTCCGACTCCTCTGACTCCAACTCATTCCTTCTCTGACTCCTTCCTCCACTTCTCATGCATTTCTTTCTTTTTTCAGGGCGGGATCCCCTTCCTGGCGGTCCCAGTAGACTTGAAATCCTCCTACTCCTAATCTCCTCTAAGGAGAATGACTTCAAATTTGATAGCATTCTACGTCATTTCATGTATAGTATAGATACATTGGAGGAGCGCCTGTGACGTTGCTTCAATATATTTTACCTGGGTTAGAGTTACCTTACCGCTCTAAAATTTGGCAGCCTGTCAGGTGATGACGTACGACGAGGTTACCCCTAAAAATAGGAAATGACTGTAGAGGATGAATTTGGAGATTTGCAATAGAGGGGAGGCGTAAAAAGGAATTCAGAGTTCAGAGCGGAACGATTAGCACCGGTGCTGGGGCCGGTTGCAGTAGCAGCGAGTTAGTAAATATATGTATGATAATACAATATTGGTGTCTTATATATAGGTTATCGAACCGTAGATCTCGAAATATGAGGGTTTCATTTTCGTTAAAGGGTGTCTGGTACCCCCCCCCCCCACAGAGGGGGTCCTCCGAAAAAAACATTGTTTTTTTTACCCCACTGGTGAAAAATTGATGGGGTAAAAAAAATTGTATTTTCTAGGGTACTAATTCCCCAAAATTATTATTTCAAGTTCCTCCATCAATATGTAGTATCTTAACAAAAAAATTTTTAAATGTTATAATAATAGAATAGATTTCAAAGTTGATTTGAAAATAAAAAAGTTTGCGGCATTTTTTAACTGTGGTTGAATTTGTTATAACTGGTTAAGTCAACTTTATTTTTTGGTTTTTTTTTTGAGCGCCCATCTCTTTTGTATTTTATATAATTATATATGGTATTGTTAATCAATCATCCGACAATAATTCAAAAAAAAACTAAATATTTGGAGGTTTTTTTTGTTTTTTTTCGTACATCCAACCACCAACATTATATTAATATATATAATATTTATATTATATCATATATTATTATATATATTATATAATATATTAACTATATAATATAATATATATTATATATATATACTATATTATATATATATATCAAGTCAATTATTTGCTTATTGAACTCTATATATATGAGACCTTGTACTTACTGCTAGATATGTTTTTAATTTATTAAAACATAGTAAGTTAGCTTTGATGTCAAAGATAAATCTATATTATCATTACGTTGCTTTGTTTGAATTAGATATATTCAACTTTCAAATATACTTTTTTTAGTTAGAATATATGGCGTTTAATATATATTATAAAATAATATATATATATAAGATATATATATATTACTATATATTTATATATATGATATATAATATAGTATTATATATTTAAATATATATAGTTAGAATATATATATTATAGTAATATGATATATATTATGATATATATTTTTTTTCTTCATCTACCTCATCTTTGGGGTAAGGTGCGTTACATGCAGAAGAGAAAAGAAAGCAGAAGAGAAGAGTAGACAAAAGTCGAAAGAAGTCCAGCCGACTTCCCCATCCTTACCATGAATTGAGGTGGAGAACTCGTCGCAGACGAGAAAATCCACACTAGAGCTTCAACGGGACCGCGGACGGACCTCGTAGATTGGTAAAGTCAGTCGCCAGTGTAAGGGTTATCCCTTTGGCCCAGGTGGGCACAACATACCCCTCACAAAACCCCTCCATTCTCTCCTATTGTGCACTTTTATTCTCGCCTCTGGCAAACTCACATTTCTTCTCTTAGACATTCGGTTTTTGACTTAATGCTCATTAATATATATTATATATATGAATAATAGTATTATTATATAGTATATATAGTGAATTTAGTTTAAAGAGAGATAAATATATATAATATTGTAGCTTTTGTATATGCTTATAAATATATATATAGATGATGATTATCATTATATATATTGTCTTTATTCAATGATCAGATCTAATATCTCGCAAATATACTAAAAATTATATTTAAAAAAAAAAATCATATATTGCATTTATTTTGCAAAAGAAACTGAGTACATTCCTAATATGCAAAATATATAACTTGTAGGAAAATTAAAATATACAGCGTGTGCACAGTGCTTTTAAACCCTATTTACAGTATTATCTAAAAGGTTTTCAGAAAAGATATAATCATCTAACTGGGACGCCTTCCTGCTTCTGATTTTTATATAACCTTTCATTGTAGTTTCCTTTCTTACTGGCTGGAATGTTGGATGGAGGATAATAGTGGGGCAAAGCTACGTACCCTCAAGCCCCTCAATGGTCACTGGTGCTCTTCATGCAAGAGAAATTGCATTTTGGAGGTGGTCCTGGCTCGATTGCGAATTAAGACGTCAATTTCACCCATAGTTTTCTCATGACGCAAGATGATCCTCCATCTTGCCCGTTCTGCTGCACGATTTGCAGCCTTTCAATCTTTCATGTATTTGTGGGTTACGATGCTCTCTCGGCCCTAAGACGCACGTTCTTCTCTGGCTTGCATACTGTTACTGTCCAGCATCGCCTTTCACGTATTCTCTCTGGAATTCTCTCATTTTCGAAGATACAGCATTTTTACTTCCTTTGTGATCACAAACATCACGTATAGAGATTTACCTCTCAGCGAAAATTATGTTACTTTTGCTTGGGGACTTCAGAACTACGTTAGTTTGTTGACACAATAATATCCACACTTTCTGTGTGCGTGTGCAGGTCCTGGAACATTCAACTAAGAAAAAGGGATCATCTAACAGTTAAATCTTATTACAGGAGTTAGGAGATTAGAAATATCTTTAAGACAGATCATCGGAACACATTAGAAATAAGTCATATTATAGGATATTCTCTAATCAGAATAGGAACTACATGGACAATGCTATGAATAGATAGAAAAGGAATATTTAAAATAATTTACGAATGAGAAATTTTAAATCCTTTAAAATATCATTTATAGGTCCATACCAGTTTTTTTTACAAATTCTAACAGCCTTCGTCTTTTTCGTCATTCACGTTCGAACTTAATTGGAAGATCAACGTGAACCCAAATAAGACTAAGTACTACCTGAACACCGAATGGCAAACTGGTTGTCGAGGAACGGCGCTCATTGACACCAAGGGATAATTTTTACAGCATTATAGTATATATATATATTATTATTTTATATATATAAATTAATTATGATATTTATATATAGATATATATTATAATTTATTATATATTTATATTATATATATATATATATATATATATTACAGTATGTTCACACCACTCACGAGCAGAGCCCTATTAAAGGAGGGGTCTTGCACGCCTCAGAGTCTTACAGCTGAACGTAAAATTACGACAAATGGAGTTTGCACAGACGCAGGCTTTGAAGGGGGGGGAGATTAAATTCGCAGGAAAACAGAGATGGAGGAATTCCACAGACAGAGTGGAAGGAAAGAGGGAAAGAACGAGCGAACTGCCTGGAGGTATACATATGACACAAAACTCATGTGCGACACAGCACCCCTTGTGCCTCAGAGGGCGACGAAAGGTGGTGGTACGCGTGAAAAGTTCCTCCAAACACCTTCCGTTGCGGGTAGCCTTTAGAAAAAGAGAATTAAGCACAACATGCGCGACGCAAAGAAAGAGGGTCAAGGTGAATGGAAGTGTGACAGAACAGTGGTTAGTAAGTCTTTTGGCCTATTGACCTCTACGCTTCGCAAAAGCGCGAGGTGACGGACGCCCCCCCGATCATGAGAGCTGTACTCCAATTACGAAGGGCGGATGAAGGCCCGTGTTAAGCTGGAATAATGAGAAAGTCCCAGGTTTCCTTTGAGCCCCTAGCACGTTGTGATGTGAGGTTTTCCAGACATTTTTTTGTTTTCGTTCAAGGCCACAAGGATGTTCTATATTGTCACAGAGAGACGAGAGACCGTCAAGAGATAGGTAAGTTTGAAGGTGTTGCTTAGAGAGGGAGATTTGTAAAGTTGAGTTTTTTAAAGGGAATTGAATTTCACAAGGTTGGAACGACCCCACCCGGAAATATTCTATCCAGATCAGCGAGGAGAATCGAATCGGAAAGATTAAGACAGAGGCAATTCTAGAATTTAAAAGAGGAAGCAGAATTGAAATGAGGTGAATAATGAAGGGTCGAGTCTCGGTGTGAGTGGATAGGTTAGATGTGCAGTGGGAGAAGTCATTATGAAAGATAGGAATAGTACGGAGATAGGACAGACGCTGAAGCACACAACGTATTGACGAGAAAAGAAGAAGAAGTCGCACCTTCAACAACAGCTGATATGCGAGTTTAAAGAAAGACTAGACATTAGCAAGCAAAGAGAAAGGGGCAGGAACAAAGCGAGGGGAGCTTGATATAATATTATATATAATATATAGTTATATAGTTATATATATATTATTATTTATTATATATATTATATAGTTAATATTTATATTAGTATATATATATATATATATATTTATACGGGGTTATATATATATATATGCTTTTCTTTCCGTGCTTGTCAGGCACCTTACCCCAATCTTGGCAGAGAGGAAGGTGAATAAGGAAAGAAAGAAGAAGAAGATATATAATTGTAGTCGAGGGTATAGTATACTACGGTATACGTGGGTACGTATATGTATAATATAGTTATATGTATAGTATATAATATTATAAGTAATATAGTCTTATATATGATTATAATAATATAGTAGGTATATCACTCATCTCGTATATTTATATATGACATATTATTAATTATATATAATATATATTCAGTAGCGTATTGAATCGTCAAGAAATATAACCGGGCAGGCATCTCTAGCGTAAGGAGGTCCACTCCGCTAAGACGGAAGGCGCCCTAACCCATTAACCAAAGAAAGAGTGACAAGCATCAGTTCTTAATATGTAGACGTACCCCCGGTCAGAGAATTCGCTCTGCGACTGATTGGGCCGTCACCGCGATAAATTTACGAGAAATTAACACTAAGCTAGACCCTGGGGAAGGGTGGGGTTATGTATATGTCGGGCCGGGGCATTATAATCAGCGAGAATCATTCACGGCTATAGAAAGATCCGGATAACGATGGGAGGTTGTAGTACGGAGTCAACTGATACAGGAAGAATCCAGTTGCGTGCAGGGATAACAGTACTCCAGCGCTCGAAGGAAGCAGGGCGAGTGTGGTACCGGGGAACTTGGTAGAGTTGGATAGTAGCGTAAACACGTTCACGGTGTGGTGCCAAGCTGTACAGGAAACCCCTGGACATACTTAATCGCCGACAGAGGACAAACGGTGGCCGCAGGGCTGAACGGTGGAAGACCGATTATTACGTTCTGCGTGCATTACGAGGAGCGCGAACACCGGCACGGAGTAATCGATGCGAGATACAGCTGGTGGAGGTACACAGGCACCAGGGTGAAGTGACAATACAGTGTTTCGACGCATTGCAGACGTAATACGGCCTCGGAGGCCTGACATAGGTCCACCGCACACCACGGAATTGAAGGGGTGCGCGACTAGCATTTGCCTCGAGGAAACACCATTGGACTGTGCACGATGGGCATAGTACTTGATTACACAAGTACGAGAGGATCTCTATACGCCGTCGGACAGCAGGCTAGAGTATACACGGACGAGCGAGCGGAGAGGTATCGGCGCAATGCAATAGTGCTGCACGTGCTTGCGTTGAGAGGTTGTGGTCGGATTACTGGTTGCGTGAGGCATTCATCGGATGAGTCATAGGAGTTGCACATCTTCGAATGGAGCATGCTGTAGTCGGTAAGGCGTAGTATGCAATCACATCCTCGAACCAGTTGTACGTGCCGATATGCCCCTACATAGGGGACTTCTTTCATCCTTAATGCATGGACAATGCAAGACCATACCAAGAATTTGTGAAAATACCTGACGTTTCAAATTACGGCGTTGGAGTGACAAGCAATTAGTCGACTCAACCCATCGAAGAATATGGGTAGATATCGCAATGAACGACGATGCCGACAGATGCACCTTACCACGGACCCATCCATTACTGCTCGACAGGACACTGCGTACGACGGTATAGAATAAATTCACTGTCACAGGACAGTTCGAACGCTCATCGAAAGATGCCGAGGACAGGGTAGTTCAGGCAGTCATTCGCCGTGTCAGAGGATCATACCTACTGAGACAGACCCACACCTCCCGCGCGTGGCCGTCGCCGTTATGTACCAACATTGTGTTTGCAAGCGGCCGACCTCAACCTTATGCGAGACCTATTGGCAGTTACCTTCGCCTCACACTCAAGTCCAACTTAACGGTGGTCTGGGGAGGGAGCACCATGCTCGATTGGGTCAGTTGGGTCAGTAAGGTGTCTTCGGGCATTCTTAAAACCGTTATCTACCGAGTTCCGATTCCGCCAACGTACTCTTTGGGTGTGTGAGGCTGGTTAATTTGTGACGGAGTAGGAGAGAGTATATAGAATGATATGAGAAGAAGTAAGGTATAGAACGATAGAGAATATAAGAGTAAAGATAGCATATGAGTTGTGTGTGATGAATATAGTAGTTATGGAGTATCTATATGAAATAGAGAAGAGAGATAAATAGTAAGAAAGAGGAAGAGGAAATAAAATATAGATAAGTAGTAATATATAATACATACACATATATTATAGAGAATTAGAGAGTATAATATAGATATATATATATACAGATGAATAAGGTGGGTTGAAGAGATCGGATACCCTTGAGGGGGTAAGATCCGCGGTATCCGGGTGGTATGCCCGCAGGACTTCGGGATTTGTATAGAAGTTAATCGGTGAGAGTTGTGGGTTGAGAGAGAACTAGTTGAGAAGGGATAAATCCGCACGCACCCGCACGACCGTGAAGAAATGATGATGCCGACCCGAGAGAGAGAGAATAACCCAGATTATGTAATTCTGTATATTGGCCGATATAGATTAGAGAGAGAGGAGATTGCTTTGTCACCCCTTATTTGAATCAGGGCCCTTTTCAAAGAGGAGAGGGTACCAGAAATAATAAATAATATTAAAATAAAATTAATATTATCTTAACTTATATTTCAGACTTCTTTACTTAGTCTTTGTTCCCTTCATCTTTATCTATTTGTCTTGAAGGTCCTTTCCTTACT
>JABUQX010133264.1:17500-28226 GCA_015478945.1 Trachelipus rathkii | reverse complement strand
GTGTTAGTGGAAGATTAACGTTAATATGTTAGAGTTATGCTGGAAAAAGTAAGATTAGGTCGTTTTGCATACCATTTTAGTTGCTTTACTGGTGTTAAGTTTGGAACTTTGTTAATTTTAACAGTTTATTCCTGCTTAAGATGTGGCTAGGTTTGTCTTTGTGGCATTATTTTTCTTAGTTATCAGTCTGATGCTATGTTAGCTTTTAATTTTGATGTGGAAACTCTTGTTACGTTAGCATACTTTTCGTGCTGGTCTGTATGATAATTAACCAATGTTTGTGAGAAATTTAGTTAAATGTTACTGTGTTAGTGTAAGATTAACGTTAATATGTTTGAGATATGCTTGAAAAAAGTAAGATTAGGGTACGTTTTGCATACCATGTTAGTTGCCTTACTGGTGTTAAGTATGGAACTTTGTTAATGTTGATGGTATTTCTGCTTAAGATGTGCTAGTTTTGTCTTTGTGCATATTTTCTAGTTCAGTTCAGGCTATGTTAGCTTTATTAAGTGGGAACTTTGTTACGTTAGCATACTTTCCCTGCTGTATTGATAATTAACAATGTTGTGATAAATTTTTTTGCTAATGTTACTGATGTTAGTGTAGATAACGTTAAGTTATGTTAGAGTTATGCTTGAAACAGTAAGAATAAGTTACGTTTTGAATACCATGTTAGTTGCTTTATTGGTTGTTAAGTGGAACTTTGTTAATGTTGAATGCTTATTCCTGCTTAAAATGTGTTATGTTTGTCTTTGGGCGTTATTTTCTTAGTTTAGATGATTGTTGTTAGCTTTATTAATGTAAAACTTTGTTACGTTAGCTTACTTTCGCTGGTCTGTATGTTAATTACCAAAGTTGTGATAAATTTTTGCTAAATGTTACTATGTTAGTGTAAGATTAACGTTAATATTTTAGAGGTACGAAACCAAACAAAAATCATAGGTATTGCGTAATGTTTCGAAAACGAACCAAACAAGAATCATAGGTATTGCGTAATGTTTCGAAAAGTGGGAGGAGTTTGAACAATTTCTCGACTTGTATCTGGTAACTCTAGTGAAACAGGGACCACATCAGATTCGTACATGTTCGTTCTGTATGCATTGTTAGTTACTTTAGTGTTGTTAAGTATGAAACTTTGTTAATGTTAGTCATTTATTCGATCATAAGGTATGTAAGGTTTTGTCATTGTGCGTTATTCTATTCAGGATATGATATGGTTAGCTTTATTGATGCTGAAAACTTTGTTACGTCAGCATATATTTGTTGGCGAGTATGTTGTGTAAATTTTTGTTAAATGTTACTATGTTAATGTAACAATAATAGTATATGTTAGAGATCTGTTTTGAAAAAAAGTGTGGAATATGGTAACGGGCTGTAAGCAAGTCAGTTACTTTCCCTTGATGCCAGTATGATATTTTGTTAGGTTTGATGTTATACAATATTCTTGCTCAGGTTATGTTATGCTAGCTTTATTGATGTGAAAACTTTGTATTACTGTTTTTACTGTTTTAGTTTATGTAAAAATGTAAATTTTTTAAGTCGTAAACATAAAAAGAATAAAACTTTTAGTAAAATCAAAAAGTTTTCGATTCAAATCAAGTTTAAAAAATGAAAGTGTTTTTAAAAAAAAAATGAGGAAAACAAAAGGAGTTTTTAGGACACAAGAAAAAAATAGCTAAAAGTTTTTTATTTCAAAAAGTTTTAAAGAAATAAAGTTTTAAAAATAAATAAAAGGTTTTAAAACAAAAGAAAAAAAGATGTGAAAGGCACCGTTCTATATGTTTTTAGTTACTTTACGGTTGTTAAGTATTGAACTTTGTTAATGTTAGTTGTTTATTCGTGTTTAAGGTATGTTAGGGTTGATGTTATACATTATATTCCTACATCATGTTATGTTATGTTATGTTAGCTTTATTGATGTGAAAACTTTGTTATGTCAGCATATATTCGAGGGTTAGTTATAAAAAAAGGAACATATTTTTTGTGCTATGTTTATCCAAATGATACTCGAAATATGACTGGAGTCAACAATCAATAGATTCAATACCCCAATAGATTCAGGTTTGGACGGAGGGCGGAGCAGGGGGTAGGTTGGATTTACTTGATTCAGTGATTTTACCTTTTAGGTATGTTAAACCACAATTGTACGGTATAAACATAAAAAAAATAAAAATTTTAGTAAAAACAAAAAGTTTTAAAGAAATAAGGTTAAAAATTAAAAGTTTATTTAAAAACAAAAAAACAAAACTAAAATGTTTTAAGAAATAAATTTACAAATAGCTAAAAGTTTTTTGAAACAAAAACCAATAACGTTATTAAGTTAAAAATTAAATAAAAGTTTCTTAACTAAAAAGAAAAAAAGATGTGAAAGGCAACGTTCATATGTTTTGCTAGTTACTTCACTGTTGTTAAGTATTGAACTTTGTTAATGTTTAACAGTTTATTCGGGTTTAAGGTATGTTAGGTTTTTTCGTTGTATGTTAATTCTTGGTTCATGCTATGATATGTTCTCTTCATTATTTTCTAAGTTTGTAACATAAGCATATTTTCATTGATCAGTATGATAATTAGGCACAGTGATGCAAAATATTACAGTGTTAATACGAAAATAGTAATGATATGTAGAGATATGTTTGAATACGTAGCATAAGTGGTGGAGTTCGTAGGGAAGGGTGGGTGTAAAACAGTTGTTTTCTGTATCGAACTTTGCTAATGTTAGTGATTTATTCAGGCATAGGGTATGTTCGATTTATGTTATACATTATATTGTTACATCAAGTTATGATATGTTAGCTTTATTTGTGTGGAAATCTTTTTTGCTGCGTTAGCGTATTTTCGTTGGTCAGTATTATAATTAGACAAGATTGTTGATAAATTTTGTTAAATGTTACTATTTTAATGTAAATTAACATAGATATGTTAGAGATATGTTTGAAACATGTCAACAAGTAGAACTCGTAAAAAAATGTTAGTTACTTCAGAGGCAACAAATATTGAACATTGTTAATTTTGACTGCTTATTCGTGATATAAGAATGTGTTTAGGTTTGTGGAGTGTACATTATATCGTAGTTCATATGATCCATGTTTGCTTTATTAATATGAAAACTTGTTACGTTAGCATATATTCATTGATCAGTAAGATACTTAAACAAGTGTGATAATTTTGTTAAAATGGTTACTATGTTAATGCTAAAACATCAGTTGATATGTTAGAAAAAGTGTAAGTAAGTGTTACTTTCTGCGCTCAATGTTAGTTACTTTACTGTTGTTAATATGAAAGCTTGTTATGTGAAACTGGGTTCATTCATGTTTAAGATGTTGTTAGGTTTGTGATGTACGTGATATTCGTAGTTCAGGTGATGCTAGTTTGCTTTATGATGTGAAAACTTTGTTACGTTTAGCATATATTCAATGATCAGTATTGATTTTTAGACAGGTTCTGATAACAAATTTTGTAAATATTACTATTGTTAAGTGTAAAAATATCAGTGATATGTTAGAAAGTGTAAGTAGGTTCCGTTCTGCACTCAATGTTATTACTTTAATGTTGTTAAGTATGGATCTTTGTTACGTTAGCATATATTCATTGATCAGTATGATAATTAGACAAGGTTATGATAAAATTTTGATAAATATTACTATGCTAATGTATAAATATCCAGGATTTGGGTAGGATGGGGGAGGGCATGGGTGTGTTTGATTTACTGATTTACAGTTCTGGGTATTGTAAAAACACCAAATTTCTTTTAAGTTATAGAATATGAAAAGCGTAAAAAATTTAGTAAAAAAATTGTTAAAGCATATAAAAACAAAAATAAATAAAAGTTTTGTGTTATGTTATACAGAATATGACATGAATCCTAGATCATAGATGGGGATGGGCTTGAGGTGAGGAGGTGAGGATGGGACGCGGAATAAGGAGACTCAGAGGCTTCCAGAGGCTCTAGGCTCTAGAGGGTACAATTTTTGATTGAAACTTATATAAAAAACGTAAATTTTTTAAGTTATAAACTTAAAAAGAATAAAAAAAAGTTTAATTTTGTTTTTTTTTTTTTAATTTTTTTTAATTTTAAATTTTTTTTTAAAAATTTTTTAAAATTTTTTTAAATTTTTTTTTTAATTTTAAAAAAAAATTTTTTTTATTTTTTTAATTTTTTTTTTTTTTTTTTTTTTTTTTTTTTTTTTTTTTTCTGTATCGAGGATACATCATAAGAAAGATGTATACCAAGTTTCGTTGTTCTACGCCAATATTTCAGTTTTGTGGGGACAGCACTTTTTGGGATGTGAACGGATAAAATTTAACCCATATATGATATGGGTACTAGATATGAAGTCTTTACCTTTTTTCATCGTTCTAGGTCAATATTTCAAGTTTGGGGTCCCAGAGACCCCCTTTAGGTTGTGTACGGCTATTTAACCCATATATGATGTGAGTACCTTATATGGTATGTGTATACCGAGTTTCATCGTTCTAAGTCAATATTTCAGTTTTGTGGGCTGGTGACCCCTCTTTGGGATGTGTACGGCTATTTAACCCTTATACGATATGGGTACCTTATATGAATGGTATATACCGAGTTTCATCGTTCTAGATCAATATTTCAGGTTTGGGGTCCCAGAGACCCCCATTTAGGCTGTGTACGGTTATTTAACCCATATATGATGTGAGTACCTTATATGGTAGGTGTATTACCGATTTCAGTTCTAGAGTCAATATTTCAAGTTCTGGGGGCCGGTCCCAGAATTTGGTCAAATCGGTCATTTTACCCCGTATACATCTAAGATACAACCTAAAAAGGCTGTATATCAAGTTTCGTTGTTCTATGTCAATATTTCAGATTTTGGGGTGAGTACCCCGTCTGGGGCACCCACAGTCATTTTACACCCGGGGTCATCTAAGAACATCCTCAGAAGGTTGTATACCGAGTTTCATCATTCTATGTCAATATTTCAGATATTGGGGTGAGTACCCCGTCTGGGGCACCCACAGTCATTTTACACCCGGGGTCATCTAAGATACATCCTCAAGAAGGTTGTATTACCGAGTTTCAATTCACTCTAGGTCAATATCTTCAGATTTGGTGGGGCTTTGGTCCCGAATTTGGTTAAAATCGGTCATTTACCCCTATACACCTAAGATACAACCTTAAAAAGGTGTATATCAAGTTTCAGCTTTCTACATCAATATTTAATGTTTGGGGGGTGGGATCCCTTCTGGGGGTCCTAGACACCTATACGGTCTTATAACATCATATTCGAACTCTACGACCTCGATAACCCTTTTAAGGAACCAACCTTGTTGTTATACGACTGTTTATTACCTAACCATGTAGATATATATCGAACTCAGAACTGGATGCGAAGAAGAGAAACACGGTTGGAAATAATAATAATATAATATAATAATAATAATAATATAATAAATAATTTAATAAATAATAATATAATAATAATAATAATTAATAATAATAATAATAATAATAACTAATTAAAATTCAGAGGATGAATCGAATCGAGCGCTTACCCTGGTGCGGTGCGATGCGGTGCGGGCGGCACGGAGATGGACCCGAGGGCTGAGCTGAAGTCGGCTCGAAATTGAGATCACTCCGTGATCTCAAGAATCTTGGACGTAATAATAATAATAATTAATAATAATAATAATAATTATAATAATAATAATAAATAATTTTAATAATACTAATAATAAATAATAATAATAATAATATGTGGTATGTGTATGCGCATGCGCGCGCGCGTAATCAAATAAATTACGAAATAACATGACTTTCATTACCTTATCTCAAAAAAACATGTGTCCTTTCAGCTTTACGCTGATAAGACATCAGAGCGTATTCCAAAAGTGGTCTTTGAGGTTTCTTACTACTATATATAATATATATTATATATATATATTATTATATATATTATAATATTAATATATATTATATATATAATATATCATATATATATATTATATATATACTATATATATATTATATTATATATATATTATATAATATATATAATATATATATATATATTAATATATATATAGTATATATATATATATATATATATAATATATTATATATATATATATATTATTATATATATATATAATATATCAGGGATGGCACGAAAAAAATCCAAATTAAAAAATCAATGATTTTTTTATTATTTTTTTATAAAGAAATCATGATTTGTTTGATTTTATTGATTTTTTGATTTTTTTTGATTTTTTAAATTTTTTTATATTTTTTTTTATTTTATTTGTATTTTTAAGTGTTTAACTTCAATAGAATTAAAAAATTAAAATTAAAACTATATATATTAGAAGTTTTAATATATTTTTTTCAGTTTTCAACAAACTATTTGGCATTATAACCCGTAAGTCTGTAACATTTCTTTAGTTTGCTGTTTCATTGTTTCCATTGTAAGATTTTGAACCCAGCTAGGGCCTAGGTTTAAAAATTGAAAATTAATGCGATGCAATATTATTATATATATTATTTTTGTATAATGTCGTATAATAGATATGTTAGGCCAGTATTTGAATATTGTCTACATTTTTTAGCACTCTTATTAGAAAAGACAGATATGCTGGAGAGGGCGCAACGTAAGCAACTAGGAAGGTAGATTTTGGGCTTTGAGGATAAGAATAGGCGCGAAGTTGTCTAGATAGGCCTGCGGCTTCTTAAGTATTATCTTATTTATTATTTTATTATTTTGAAAAATTAGCGGGCCATGCGCTTTCTTAATTATTAATTTTTATTGATTTACTGGGACAGTCTAAAAAGGACCATGCGGCTTCTTAAGTATTTCTCTCATTTATTATGAGTTGACTGGAACATTCTAGAGGGTCAATGCGGCTTCTTAATTATTATTTTGAATTATTAATTATTATTGTTGACGACTGGACAGCCTAGATAGGCCCATGTGGCTTCTTAAATATTATTTTATTTTATTTTTTGATATTTATTATGAGTTGACTGGGACATTTCTAAAGGGGCCAATGCGGCTTCTTAATTATTAATTTTTATTGGTGACTGGGACAGTCAAAAAGGACCATGCGGCTTCTTAAGTATTATTCTTATTTATTGGTTGACTGGGACATTCTTTAGAGGCCTCAATGCGGTTCTTAATTATTATTTTTACTTTATTAATTTCATAGATATTATTATTGGTTGACTGGACAGTCTAGATAGGCCTATGAGGGGCTTCTTAAATATATTCTTATTTATTATTTATTATGGGTTGACTTGGACATTCTGAGTAGCCAATGCGGCTTCTTAATTATTATTTTTTATTGGTTGACAGGGACAGTCTAAATAGGACAATGCGGCTTCTTAAGTATTATTCTTATTTATTATGGGTTGACTGGGACATTCTAGAGAGGTTAATGCAGTTTCTTAATTATTATTAATAATAATTAAGAAGCTGCATTAACCCCTCTAGAATGTCTCAGTCAACCTATAAGAAATAAGAATAATAGCCTACTTAAGAAGCCGCATGGTCCTATTTAGACAGTCCCAGTCAACCCATAAGAAATAAGAATAATAGCCTACTTAAGAAGCCCCATGGTCCTATTTAGACAGTCCCAGTCAACCAATAAAATTAATAATTAAGAAGCCGCATCAACCCCTCTAGAATGTCCAGTCAAACCCATTAATAAATAATATATAAATAATACTTAAGAAGCCGTATGAGTATCTAGACTGTCCCATCAACCAATAATAATTAATAATTAACCTTTAGCCACTCTCGAATTTCCCAGTCAACCCATAATAAATAATACATAAGATTATAAGAATAATACTTAAGAAGCCGTATGGCCCTATCTAGACTGTCCCAGTCAACCAATAATAATTAATAATTAAAAATAATAATTAAGAAGCGCATTGACCCCTCTAGAATGCTTTCCAGCCAACTCATAATGAATAGAAGACGTTGCATGGATCACTTTTTTTAAACTGTCCCAGTTAACCAATTAAAATTAATAATTAAGAAGCCGCATTGGCTCTTCTAGAATGTCCCAGTCAACCTTATAAAAATAATAAAAGAATAATACATTAATAACTTAAGAATCCGCTTGCCTATTCTTTGACTAATGTCCCAGTCAAACCCAATATAATAATTAATAATAAATAATAATTAAGCCACATTGATCCCTTTAGAAATATCCCAGTCAACTCATTATAATAAGAAACAATAATTAAGAAGCCACATTGATTCCTTTAGAATGTCTGTCCCAGTCGACCAATAAAAATTAATAATGAGAATGTCCCAGTCAAACCCAAAAAATTTAGAATTTAAAAATAATTTTAATAATAAATTATGTAATTAATGAATCAGTATTTATAATTAAGGAAGCCACTGGGACCTACCTAAACTGTCCAGTAAAACCAACAATAATTATATTAATTAAATTAATAATAAAAAAGTCGCATTGGCCCCTCCTAGAATGTCCCAGTCAATCCATATAATTAATAAATAAGAATTAATTCAGAGCCGCAGGGCCATATTCAGGGACATGTTCTCAGATTACCAATCAATAGATAATAAGAATATTTTTCTTAATTCCAGTAAAGTGTTATGTTGACTGGCGACAGTCTAGATGGCCCATTTGCGCTTCTGAATTTTTCTATATTATATTTTGTGTTGACTGGGACAGAGTCCTTTGGGGGTTAGGGGGGCCCTTTGTGTCTTTTTCTTTCTTAAAATTATAAATACTATTCATTAATTACATTAATTTATATTATTTAATTATCTTAATCTCAATTTTCCTAAATAAACTGGGACATTCTAGAGGGCCAATGCGGCTTCTCAATATTTAAGACCTTCCTTTGATTGGCTATGGGTGACCTGTGCACAGCTCTAGCAAAAAGACCACTCCAACAGTCGACTATCTTATTAGAGGTTATATTTAATAGTTCTTATTTATTATGGTTGATACTGGGGACATACATTCTGAGGGATAATGTAGGCTTCTATAATTTATTCAATATAGTCTCTCAATTGCATTGAATTGTTCACTGCCGTGACTGGGACAGTCTATGATAGCGCACCCATGCTGCTTGCTCATAAGTAATATTCTTCACATTTATATAATTATATTATGGGTTTGACTGAAATGAAGGGGGATAAATTCATTACGTAATCAGTGGCCTACCAGTTAAATAGCCAAGGGCCCGTATCTTCAATTAATTGAGAGCTCCTTTATTTTAACTGTAGGTGTTTCGCCTTCGGCACAGATCTTGCATTTAAGCTATTATCCTCTCCATATTTATTATGTAGTGACTGGATATAATTAGCTGGGACATTCAATAGATTAAGGAAAGCTCGCATGTGCAGCGACCCTTTCTTTAATACTGAAATTATTTTGTCTCTCATGTACTCATAACTTCTTTATTAGGATTAGATCTGTGAATACCTAGGCAGACAGCCTTAGAGCTAGCGCGCATGTCTGGTCCTTTTTCTTAGACATGTATCTCATTAGTCCTTAACACTTTATATATTATAATATTTATGGGATTGTATCAATAGAGAGGTACATATAGCTAGAGGTGACGCATGCGGCGATTTTGGCCACCCCCTAAGTTCATTAAAGTGTTAATTTATTGGTGATGCGGACTCATGTAAAAAGCGCACCATCGCTCAGGAACTATCTTAAAGGTATAATTATACATCTAAACTTATTAATAATGAGTTAAGACCCTGGGACATTTAGCTGGGATGTCAATTAGTTTTCTACACCTATATAATCTTAATTCATTAATTATTATTGGGATAATGACTGGGACATCTAGATTAGGGCCTGCGGCTTCTGAATTATTTATCTTATTTATTAATTATAATGGATTGGCTGGGAACATTCTAGAGGGCCCAATGCGGCTTTTGAATTATTAATTTTAATTATTAATTATTGTTGGGTGACTGGGACAGTCTAGGTAGGCCCATCTGGCTTCTTAATTATAATTACTTTTCATTAATTACAGTAATTATTATTAAAAATTATTCTTAATTCTTAATTTTTCTAGTTGAATGGAACACTCTGATTGGATTTGCTGCGTTTCTTACTGTTCATATATATATTATATATATATATTAATATATATATATATATTATATTATATATATATATATATTATATATATATATATATATAATATATATCATATTATATATATTATATATATATATATTTATTATATATATTATAATATATATATATATATATATCATATATATTAGTAAATCCCCACTCCCAAGTGACGTCACGAAAGAATCTGAAAAATTCAAAAAAAAATTCAAAAAAAATTCAATAACATCAAAAAATTCAAATAAATTAAATAAACAAAAATTTATTTTTCTAAAAAAATCAAAAAAAATTCCCAACCCTGATATATATATATATATATAATATATTTAGTATTATATATTATACCCAAGCGCCAAGGGTATATATATCCTACATTTAAAGTATATATATATATATATATACATCCATATATAAATATATGTGAAGCATCTGGTTTAAAGCGACAACTCATATCTCAAAAACTACAATAGCTACAGCGAAAAGGAATACATTGCTGGAATGCTGGTCCAATTTTAGTGCGGAAAATGTAAAAAAAAAAAAAAAAAAAAAAAAAAAAAAAAAAAAAAAAAAAAAAAAAAATATATCTCAAAAACTACAATAGCTACAGCGAAAAAAAATCAATTTT
>JABUQX010133264.1:0-10000 GCA_015478945.1 Trachelipus rathkii | reverse complement strand
AAATACAAATATTGGTGCCACAAAAATCACTTTTCCTCTCACAACTTAATTTTCAAATATAAAAGTATAAAAAATAAAATTTCGCTCAGTATTGTAATTAAGAATATTAATAAGTATTTTGGATATATAATTTAATTATTTGATATAAAAATGAGAATTTGGCAATATAGTATGTATATATATGGTAGATGAGTTTATTACTGTTTATAGAAATAGTATGTATATATATATATATATATATATATATATATATATATATATGGGCAGAAGAGAAGAAAGAAGATATATATATATATATGCAGTATATATATATATATATATATATATATATATATATATATATATATAGGCCAGCCTCCCGAAAGCATCATGCATGTAACTAAAAAATTATAACAGCTACAGGAAAAAAATAACATTTTTGATTTTAGCAAGCAATTTCATCGATGAAACTTAAAAAAATATTTTATTTTCTAATATTTATTAATACCACCTTATATACTATTATAATTTTAGATCGTGCAAGCTTCGGTGTGAATGACCTTGAATCCGTACATTACCTCCCGAGCAAAGTTGCCAATAGTATGATCTTGGTAACTGTTCTATATATTATAGGCAGGTTGTGGCTGATTTGTTATAAAGAATCTGCTTTTTTAGTTTGTAAAATGATTTGCTTTTTCATTCATTTTTATTTTAATTTTTAGTTTATATATATATATATGTATATGTTATATATATATAGTATATGCAAAATCTATGATGTATATATTTTTATATATATAGAGATATATACATACGTTATTATTATGTTATATTATACATACATATACATATGTTATTAAGTTGTTGCTGGGTTGCTACATATTATATATTATGCTAATAAGTATAGATTTGTCTCCAGATTTTTTATCGTCACGTGGTGTAGTTGGTCCCAAAACTAGTCATATTTAATCGTCGATACGACGGATGCGCTTGAGTACCTTTTGAACTAAGTGAATACCCCAACGCGTAATCTTCGGCACGCCTGGGATCCCTTCTCCGGAGCCTCTGAACTTGTTCCAATGTGGTCATTCGTGAACACTTGCGCCCCGTTTCCGAGCCCCCCTAAAAACTTAAATTTTCATAAAAAACAAAATTTATTTCACCAAATTTAGGCTTGAGCCGATGGGGGACAGAGGGACGTTTCATACCCCGGAGGGGGTGGGCGGAGAACCCCCGCGACACCCAAAAGACCAAAGAGCGGGGGTTCGGAGACCCTCCCCAGGGGGGATTAGTCCCCGTCGTCCACCGGGAGGCCGGGAGAGACCCTGACTCCTGCCATCTTTGCGGCTTACCCTAGGGTATTCCTTTAGTTAAAAAAAAAAATTACTAAAAAAAAAAAAAAAAAAAAAAGTTAAATCCCACCCTAGAATTTTTGGCTGATTCCAAATATATAATTTGTTTTTACTGTAGGACCTGCCGTTCTCTAGCTACATACCGTGAGCATTAAAAAAATCTGACCATCTATACATGCACACACTGCAAAGACATTTTAATAACTGCAAAATAACACGTAAAAAGACCTAATCATAGTGTATAATAATAATGAGCATATTGTTATGTTTATTTCTGTAAATATATATATGGCGCATATATATGGCGGGCGTTATATTAAGGGTATATTATGCGCGTATAGTAATAGTATATATATATATATATATATATATATATATATATATATATATATATATATATATATATATATAAACTAAAAATTAAATAAATGAATTGGAAAATAAATCAATTTTTCCAAAAATAAAAAAAGTAAGTTCTTTTTATAGCAAATCGAATTTTAATTTTAATTTTGCTATAAAAATTATTACCAACCTTTCCAATACTAAATTATTTTGAGGACCATGTTTCAAATAGTATTTTAAGTTTACGCTTTGAGAAAATATTATTTTTTCTTTTTATATCCTTTTAGGTTCGAGCCGACGGAGGACAGAGGGGGACGAAGTCCCTGTCGTCCCCCGGTAGGCCGAGAAACCCCAACTCTGTCCTATCGATCTTGTTTACCCGTGGGATTTCTTTTAGTTAAAAAAAGAAAAATTTAACATTTGGCACCTCTGCTGCTGCTCACTCGAGTAGCGAGTTTTTCTTGGAATTCTCAGAAAACGGTAATATCATACAAGCTTTTCAACATTTTTAACTGCTTCAAATTTGTCAAAAAGCGTTATTTTTATTTATTTTTTTAAATTTCATTGGTAAAAATGTCTCCTGATTATTTTTGTTTTTGTTTTTCCACCTGTTATGGTTTTTTTTTTGTTACGTGCATGTTGCTTTCTGAGGCTGACTCCATATATATAGCAAGAGTAGCATAAAGAAGAAGAGTATATGCATATAGGGCATATATATATATATATATATATATAAGGCGGCAAGGGCGCATATGGTTATATAGGTATATATATAGGCAGTATATATATATATATATATATATATATATAATATATATATAATTCCTTCTGATGGGCAAAGGCCTAAGACCTACTTAATTCCATCAGAGATGGGGGAAGTTCTAGAGGCAGATCCAACTTATAGTCTGATATGCCTCGTTGCATGGCTTTGAAAAGAAGCTTGTATCAAATGGTCGACATTTGTTATAAAAAAAAAAAAAAAAAAAAAAAAAAAGAAGAAAAAAAAAATCTGGTTATTTAGTGTTTTTCTAACGAATCCAACAAAACTTATTAACTTAACCTAACCTAACCTAACCTACCCTAACTTAACCTAACCTAACCTTACTTAACTTAACCTAACCTAACCTAACCTAACCTAACTTAACCTAACCTAACCTTACTTAACTTAACCTAACCTAACCTAACCTAACCTAACTTAACCTAACATAACCTAACATTATTTAACCTAACCTAACCTAACCTAACCTAACATAACCTAACCTAACCTAACCTACCTAACCTAACCTAACCTAGCCTAACCTAACCTAAGCTAAGCTAAGCTAACCTAACCTAACCTAACCTAACCTAACCTAACCTAACCTAACCTAACTTAACCTAACCTTATTTAACCTAACCTAACCTAACCTTACCTATCCTAATGCCTGCTTCGGGCTATAAGTGGAAATTTTTTGATGTCGTGTCGACCATTTTCCCTATCGACAATTTTCCCTGTCGACAATTTTCCCTGTCGACCATTTTCCCTGCCGACTATTTCAACTAGTCCCCTTTGAAAATATGTAAGTCAAAGGTAGTTGGAAAAATAGATAAATTGAATGTGTTCTAGAATTTACCAGTGGAGTAATAAAATTGAGCATAGTGGTTAAGTTTGGGGTAAGTGAGTTGAGTAAAGAAATAATGAAGCTGTGTTGAAAACCGTTTAGCACTAAACCTTCTTAAAGAAGGAGGTATGTTAAATAAAATAAAATGTTATTTATTTTCCTTTACCTGTTATGGTTTTTTTGTTACGTGCATGTTGCTTTCTGGAGGCTGACATATATATATATATATATATATATATATATATATATATATATATATATATATATATATATATAGTAGTATTATATGCAGAACCATAAAATGAACTATGGTATATATATATAAGGGTGCAGGTGAGCAGCAGCAGGGCAGGGAGAGCAGGCAGCAGGGTGGCGGCAGGGCGTATGGTGCGGGAGCATAATTCCTTCCTGATATGGTAAAAAGTGCTTCAAGACTCTTACTTTAATTCCATCAGAAGTTCCAGAGGCAAAGATCCAAATTATAGTCTGGATATGCCTCGTTGTGCTGGCTTTTGAAAAGAAGCTTGTACCAAATATGACATTTGTTATAAAAAAAAAAAAAAAAAAAAGAAAAAAAGAAGCAAAAAAACTAAGTTTATTAGTGTTTTCTAATTTTGAATCCAACAAAACTTAACTTTAACTCCAACTCAATTCCCTAAATCTAACCTACCCTAACTTAACCTGCAATCCAAATTTACTTAATCTCAACTCCAACCTAACCTAACCTAACCTTAACTTAACCTAACTTAATCTTACTTAACTCCAACCTAACCTAACCTAACCTAACCTAACTTTAACCCAACATAACCTAACATTATTTAACCTAACCTAACCTAACCTAACCTAACATGTAAGATAACCCAACCCTTAATCCCAATCCCAACTAACCCAGCCTAAGTTGTTGCTTGCTAAGCTGGGTTAAGCTGCGCTAAGCTGTTAACCTTAACCCAATCCCAACTCCAACCTAACCTAACCTAACCTAACTACTTAACCCAACCTTTATTTAACCCAATCCCAACTCCAATCCATACTCTATCCTAATGCCTGCTTGGCCATAAGGGAAAAATTTTCTTTTTGATGTCGTGCCGACCATTTTCCCTATCGACAATTCTTCCCGCTGACAATTTTCCCTGTCAACCATTTTTCCTGCTGATCATTTCAACGGAGTTTGAAAGTGTGTAAGTCAAAGGTAGTTGGAAAATAGATAAATTGAATAAAGTTCTGCAAATCTCTACCAGTGAGTAATAAAATTGGCGTTACGCGGTTACGTTTAAAAAGTGAGTTGAGTGTTGCGCCACCGTGCTGTGTTGAAACCGTTTAGCACTAAACCTCTTAAAGGAGGTGGCGCGATTTGAGAGCCCTGCAGCACCTGTCTCCGTTGAAGAGTTAATCTAAAAAAGAAAATATCGACGGCAGAAAGAAACTATATATATATATATATATATATATATATATATGGAGAGAGAGAGAGAGTAGAGAGTAAGTATATGGTATATATGGAGAGAGGCAGGAGGATATAAGTATGATATATGGAGTGAGAGGGAGGATCTTGAGAGGGAGAGTAATATGTGAGGAGTAAGTATATACAGAGAGTATAGAGGCATATATATATATATATATATATATATAGAGTATATATATATATATATATATATATATATATATATATATATATATATATATATATATATATATATATATATATATATATATATATATATATATATATATATATATATATATATATATATATATATATATATATATGTACATTTATAAGATGTTGACTCTGTTTATACGGGGGAAATTTTCGATAAAAAAAAAAAATTTCGGGCCTTTTCTTTATTCCTGCAATTTCTATTATTTATTAGCGTTATTTGCAATTTTAATTTTTAAGAAATTAACAAAGATTTTTATTATTATTATTATTATTATTATTATTATTATTATTATTATTATTATTATTATTATTATTATTATTATTATTATTATTATTATTATTATTATTATTATTATTATTATTTAATAGGAATTTAATTTTTTCTTAGTTCTTTTCCATATTTCTCTATTACTTCGATTAAGTTCGATTATTACTATAATTTATGGGTGCTTTTCTTTATTTAAAAACTCCTGGACCTGAGCTTGCGAGCGGTACCTCCTGCCTACAGTGGGGACGGGGATGATATAGAGGAAATATCCACACCTGATCAAACAAATATATAAAAACAAAACATTTCAATTTTACTAATGGCAGCCAATAAACCCTACGTATACATTCTACTCTAAATTTAAACTTGAAATAAATAGCCTACACTAAATGTAAAGTTACTATTTTTATAAGACTATAGCAGCCATCAAAAAATATATCAATTTCTTTTAATTTTTTTCTTAATATTAAAAGACATTTGAAAATCTAGTATTTACTAATGTATTTAACCCCTCAAATCATTGAAATTACGTTACATTTTTATTGATTTTCGTTCCTGGTCAACATCTTATAAATATATATATATATATATATATATATATATATGGCGGGCATATATAAGGCTAAGTTATACATGGCAGGGCGGCGGGCGAGGCAGTGCAGGTGGTGGCGGTATGAGCGCGAGGCGCGGGCATGGCGGCGGCGGGCGGGCAAGTGGCGCGGCGGTATATGCTATGGCGGTATATATGGCGTTGCTGGTTGGCTATATATATATACATATATACATATATAGTTGTACCGCATATGGTTGTTAAAAGTTAAGAGTAGATATGGTTATTATTATATATATATATATATTATTATTATTACATATATATATATATATATTATTATTATTATTGGTTATTATATACATATATACATATTAATAATTTATATTATATATTTATATATTATTATATATACAGAGTATAATGAGCAAAGAGTATTATATATTACGCTTTTGCTTACATGGGCATATTATTATTATATGCCATACATATGCCATATTGGCTGCTGGCTATTATATATATTACGCATATGGCTATTATTGGTTACTATACATTATTGCTGGTTATTGTATCTTTATGTTGCCACATAGCTGTTACAGGCTGCTGCTGGTGGAGTTGGCTGCTGGCTGGCTGGCTGGCTGGCTGGCTGGCTGGCTGGCTGGCTGGCTGGCTGGCTGATACATGGTGCTGAGTTATTATTGCTGGTGCTGGAAGGATATATATATATATATATATGGAGAGAAAGATATATATATATATATATTTATATATATACAGGGTGTTTAAAATCTCTTTACAATTTAATAAATTGTTAAAAAGCAAATGAAAAGATAAAAAATCCGTGGTAATTATTACATAATGAGGAGTAGCTATTGAAACGTTTTTTTGGCCACATACAGTACACCTCCATATGAACCCCACTAGTTCCCAGACCTGTGGATTATAGTGGACGGCCTAATTACCTGGTCACCTCGTTCCCCAGATATCACTCCTCTTTACTTCATTCTATGTGGGCTTATGTTAAAGATATCTGTATCGAACAAAGATACGGGACATCAACGACCTGAAGCAAAGGATCACTGATGCCATTGTCATTATTGATGAGGCTGTGTGTCTTAAACAAGTCAATTCAACTTAATTTTTAATAAGAATTACGAACATAATATATTTACAATCACCTTATATACAAACACAGCGATACTTATATACAGCATTTTGAAAATATTTGGACTCTTCTTCAATACCACACGTCCTCCTGATCGATCAATATTTGATTCTCGATCATACATAAATCTTCCTCAAATCCAAAACGTGCCTCGAAATTCTATCCACCTCCAATTTCTTGTCAAACAGCAAACTTGTTATCCTCCACACATCCCATTTTGTTGTAAATTACATATTTGTTCAGTTCTTTAAATGTAGTTCATCAATGGCCTCACCTTTCCCTTAATTTCTTGCTCAACCGCCATTAATGGAAGTACCCCTCTTTCAGTACTCCCCCTCCACGCACTAGAATTGCCTCCTCGATCCACTTATCGATTTCTTCCTCAAATTTCATTCCTGTTTCGCCTTTCATCGACCTCCCATACCTGTCAACCTTGTTCTTTAGCGCAGGCTCTCCCTCCTTCTACTTCCACTTCACAGTCCAATGCTTCCCGTCGAATTTTCCCCAAAAAAATCACTGTCATCAATTTTTAATTACCTTTCATTATCGCAATTTCTATTGATACCACCAAATTTTTCCTTCGAATTCTTGATAAAAGTTCCCTCTTTGTTGTTGAAAACTCCTCTAAACTCACTGATGACATCTAATCCCATGATTATCTTCACGTCCGCCATTAGGTTTTTCATCACTACCACCTCAAATTTCTTTCTTTCTCCATCAATCTCTATATGCACTTCACAATTCCCTTTACTTCCGTCAAACACATCTATGTTCTCTCTTTTTCTATCTAATCTTACTATATCGCTACTAACAATTCACTTCGTGCAGCCAGAATCTACTGCACCTAACACTCGTTTACCATTCACTTATTTTTTTTTCAGAGAAAGCTGCAGCCCATGAGGTCAGAGGGCTTGATTCCGACACAGCAGCCCCATTCAACATTTCTTTCTTTGGCCCCAAATTCCTTTTCTTTTTCTTTTCTCCACCCCGCGCTCCCGCCGAAGATCTCCATTTTATTTGACGTTGCGATTGCTCTCGCTCTGCATAGAATTTCCTCCATTTCGCACTCCTCTACTTTCACTCACTATTGCGCGAATTCCAAAACGCGCTCCCAACGCAGATCTCCACTAGAGCCCGCTTTACGATTACCTCGCCGCTCAATCCCGCACATCTTGCCAATCTTCTTATGTCGGTGACATAAACGTCCATCGGTTCTCCCATCCACTTCTTTTCACAAATTTTTCTAAAGGCCATGAACGGGTTTTCGCCAAAAACTTTTCTCAGTTTTTCCTTTATCTTCTCTGAGTGGTTTTTGTCCTCCTCACTCATCTCGAGGAAAACTGCTAAAGCCTCCCCTTCAAGTAGCATTGGCAGGATGAGTTCCTCATTCTTGATTTTTGAGAAGGTTGTGCGTGTCTCTGTATTTTCTCAGCAGCCATGACTCATCGTCTCTCTCCGACAAAGTGGGTTTGACCATCAATAATTTTCAACCCATTCGCTGACCAGTGGATTGGAAGGGACGGCCGAATTCCCTGGTCACCTCGTTCCCCAAATATCACTCTCCTGGACACCTTAATGTCCGGACACTCTTAAAAATATAATGCTTATAGATACAAAGATACAGGACATCAACGGTCTGAAGCTAAGGATCACTGATGCCATTACCATTACTACAGAGGCTAAGCTACAGCGAACATGACATGAAATCGATTACCGTCTTGATGTACTTCGTGTAACTAATGGGGCAAATATACAGGTGTATTAAATGAGGCCAAAAACTTCAATATCTACTCCTCATTGTGTAATAATTACCAAAAATTTATACCTTCATTGGCTTTTTTTAATTAATTTATTAATTTGTAAAGATTTGATTTTATGGAGACCCTATAACAGATGTATTTTTGGTATATATATATATAAATATATATATATATATAAGTATATAGCAACAGTGTAAATATAGATATATATATATATATATATATATATATATATATATATATATATATATATATATATATATATATATAGTTAATTTATTTTTATCATAAAATATTTATTTGGAAAATAAGTTAATAAAATTTCAATTCAGAATCGACGCACATACAATACAAATGCATGCCACACGAACATCTTTTCTACGGAGAGCTGAGCCTTCCATACCACCGACCACCAGTAGTGCTAGCATCGTAAAATAATTTAATATTGCTTTTAACACCATGATAATAAAAAAGTTTAAAAAATAAAGCCTGTGGGAGTAAAATTAGTTTTAAATGTTGTAATTATGATATTTGAAGAGTTCCTAACATTTTCAGGGTAATTTCTAGGGTTTTCTTATTCCTTATATATATATATATTATATGTCATTTTACATTTGATGTAAGTTTCATGAAAATTTGAAACTGCGATTTTTTAAATATTTTTTCCATAGACAAATGTTATAAAATTAAAATTTGCGTGATTGGAACATATATATATTATATATATTAAAACATATATATATATATATTATTATATATATGTATGTATATATGCTATTATATTATTATATATATAAGATATATTATTATTATTATTACATAATATATTATATATATATATATTATTATTATGCTATTATTATTACATATACATATATTATTATTATTGATATATATATATTGCAGGTTATTATTATTTATATATATACAGCTAATATAAATGAGCTACATTGTTACATAAGGCGCATATATATATTATTGTTATATAAACATAAGAGCGCATATATATATATTTACATATATACATATATATATATATATATATATATATATATATATATATATTTATATATATATATATATATATATATATATATATATGTTGTTATAGTAGCATATAAGTAAGGCGTTATGCTGGTTGAGGTGTTGTTACATATATATATTATATAGTTATATATATATATATATATATATATATATATATATATATATATATATATATATATATATATATATATATATATATATATTGAAGTGGCTTGCTTTTACCACTCTCAAAAAATACTTTAATAAGTTGGTTAACTGAATTATGAGAATAAGTTTAGT
>JABUQX010133263.1:15000-52606 GCA_015478945.1 Trachelipus rathkii | reverse complement strand
TTAACAAATTGTATTTAGTCACACATCGCATTGTTGAGTGACAACTATTACCACAATTATTATTATTATTATTATTATTATTATTTATTATATTATTATTATATTATTTATTATATTATTATTATATTATATTATTTGAATAATTTTACCACCACCACCACCACCACCACCACCTCTCTCTCTCTCTCTCTCTCTCTCTCTCTCTCCCCCTCTCTCTCTCTCCTCTTCCTCTCTCTCTCTCTCTCTCTTCTCTCCTCTCTCTCTTCAATATGATCTTACTACTGTCACACACGCACTCTCAACTCTCCTTATATGAAAAATGGAAATTGCTTTTCAAGTTTTCGCATTATTACCATAATTCTCTCCTCCCCATCTCTTCTCCACAATCAACCCTCTCCCCTCCCCCCACCTCTATAGCAATATCGTTGTCTCCCATCTCATCCCCAAGTGAAATTGAATTGCAAAAAGGCGTCGCATCAAGTGTCAAGATGCACAGAGTCAAAATAGGTCTTTGTACTTTATCGGACTTTTTTAAGACTCCCCTTTTATTATTTCTTACGGCCTACAAGTATTTTCTTTTATTATTATTATTATTATTATTATTATTATTATTATTATTATTATTATTATTATTATTATTATTATTATTATTATTATTATTATTATTATTATTATTATTATTATTATTATTATTATTATTATTTTAAATTATTTGCTATCAATTAATTAATTTATGAAACTTTGTTAATAATTTATAAATTCTATAAACTATTTTTTGTTTGTTTGTGTGAGAAGAGTTCCTTAGATTTTTATTAAATACAATTAGAGAACATTTTAAGATTAATTTTTTTTTTTACAGTGAAGCAAATCTTTACTGTAGTTAGAATTTCATTTCAGGCTCCAATGTTAGAATATCATTTCAGGGTCCGAGGTTAGAGGGTTATTTCATGGTTCAAGGTTAGAATGTCATCCCAGGGTTCAAGGTTAAAATGTCATTTCAGGTTCCAAGGTTATGTCCTTTCAGGGTCCGAGGTTAAAGGGTAATTTCAGGGTTCAAGGTTATAATATTTCAGGGTCCAAGGTTATAATATCATTTAAGGATCCAGTGTTAGAATGTCATTTCAGGGTCCGATGCTAGAGAGTCATTTCAGGGTCCAAGGTTAGAATGTCATTTCAGGGTCCAATGTAAGAATGTCATTTCAGGGTCCAATGTAAGAATGTCATTTCAGAGTCCAAGGTTAGAATGTCATTTCAGGGTCCGAAGTTTGATGTTATTTCAAGGTCCGAGGTTAGAGGGTTATTTCATGGTTCAAGGTTAGAATGTCATCCCAGGGTTCAAGGTTAAAATGTCATTTCAGGTTCCAAGGTTATGTCCTTTCAGGGTCCGAGGTTAAAGGGTAATTTCAGGGTTCAAGGTTATAATATTTCAGGGTCCAAGGTTATAATATCATTTAAGGATCCAGTGTTAGAATGTCATTTCAGGGTCCGATGCTAGAGAGTCATTTCAGGGTCCAAGGTTAGAATGTCATTTCAGGGGTCCAATGTAAGAATGTCATTTCAGGGTCCAATGTAAGAATGTCATTTCAGAGTCCAAGGTTAGAATGTCATTTCAGGGTCCGAAGTTTGATGTTATTTCAAGGTCCGAGGTTAGAGGGTTATTTCATGGTTCAAGGTTAGAATGTCATCCCAGGGTTCAAGGTTAAAATGTCATTTCAGGTTCCAAGGTTATGTCCTTTCAGGGTCCGAGGTTAAAGGGTAATTTCAGGGTTCAAGGTTATAATATTTCAGGGTCCAAGGTTATAATATCATTTAAGGATCCAGTGTTAGAATGTCATTTCAGGGTCCGATGCTAGAGAGTCATTTCAGGGTCCAAGGTTAGAATGTCATTTCAGGGTCCAATGTAAGAATGTCATTTCAGGGTCCAATGTAAGAATGTCATTTCAGAGTCCAAGGTTAGAATGTCATTTCAGGGTCCGAAGTTTGATGTTATTTCAAGGTCCGAGGTTAGAGGGTTATTTTATGGTCCAAGGCTATAATGTTATTTTAATATCTATGGTTAGAATGTCATTTCAGGGTCCAAAGTTAGAATGTAATTTCAGGTTCCAAGGTTAGAATGTCATATCAAGGGTCAAAGGCTAGAATGCCATTTCAGGGTCCAAGGCTAGAATGTCATTTCAGGTGCCAAGGTTAGAATGTCATTTTCAGTGCCCAAGGTAGAATATCAGTTTCAGGCTCAAGGTAGAAATGTCCATTTTAGGTCAAGCATAGAAGTCCTTCAAGGTTTAAGTGAGAAGTGGTATTTCAGACCCAAGGTTATAATATCATTTCAAGGTCCAAGGTTAGAATGTCATTCCAGGGTCCAAGGTTAGAATGTTCTTTTCAGGTGCCACGGTTAGAATGTCATTTGAATGTCCAAGGATGCAATGCTTGTTTGACTATCTGTTTAGTGGTTCCAATTTTTAACACTATTAAATATTTTGGGCATAAATATATATGTAAATAATAAAGATAAATAAAGAATTTATATTTTATTCATCAATTGACCACATAAATGTGAAATTTGAATCACTACATTCTTCCGTCAAATCTCGGCAACTAACGTACAGAAACATCGAAGGTTAATATATAGTATATATATATAAATATTGATAATATATATATATATATATAAATATATATTTAATATATATATATTATATATATATATATATATAGTATAAATATATATATATAGATAATATAATATATATTATAATAGTTATATATACTATATATATATATATAATATATATATATATTATTAATATATTATATATATAGTATATATATATATAATATAATATATATTATATTAAATATATATATAATAATATAATATATATATATATATATATATATATATATAGTATATATATATATCATATTAATATATAGATATATATTTAATATTATTAATTATTATAATAATATATATATATATATATATATATATATATATATATATATATATATTATATTAATATGATATAATATATATATAATATATATATATAATATATATGAATATATATAGTTAATATATTATATAATATATATATATATATAATATATATTACTGTAACTCTGCCTGGAAAACGTCAGAAGGAACAAGCCCCACCAAAGTGGAAATGTTTGAACTTGTCCCAAAATTCAATGGCCAAATGTCCTGTCCCCGAGTACAAGACGTTAGATTGATGAGTAAGCCAAAAAGGAAAGTGCTGATAAGAAAAAAAAGTGTGTGTTGTTCCAGACTTTACAGGAAGAGTACATTTAGAAATGAAGTCTAACGTCAGAGAAGTATACAGAGAAAGGAACAGACTAATAGGTAAGCGAGTCTCACAAACCCTCCTCAATTGAGAAAGTATGAAATTAGAAAGTTCAAGTGATTTAACCAAAATCCCCACACTCCACCCCTTTTAAGGAGACCTGTCCTAGTGGAACAACTCGAGACATTCGATACAAACTCCAAACAGGTACGGGCGAGATCCTATATAAAACAAGCAAATTTCGAAGATCCCTCACAACACCCACTCGATACAAACTCCAAACAGACACGGGCGAGATCCTATATACAACAAGCGAATTTCGAAGATCCCTCAGAACACCAACTCGATACAAACTCCAAACTGGTACGGGTGAGATCCTATATACAACAAGCAAATTTCGAAGATCCCTCAGAACACCCACTCAACTTCTTGAAATCTTGTTTGGTAAGTGAAACCACGTGACCCTTCCAAGAAAGATTACGAGAAAAAATATTGGCAAGAATAATTAATTACAAGAATATTACCAAGAATATTAAAGGCATTTATAGGTTTTAGTTGTAAAATATTCGAAGATGTTGTAGTTGTATGAGAGAATATATTGTTTTGATAGTTTTTGAGGCATTGAAAATAACGCTTGGGAAAAAAGTTTTGTTGTCTTTGATCCGAAACTTATTTCTCATAAATTTTGTTGAGCTGAATTCAAAAAATATATTGTTTTTTATCTATCACGTTCAGTTTTGACATTATTCACATGTAAATCTTGATAAAAATTAATTGGAAAAAAACATTATTTTTCCCGTGAACAGAGGCATAACGGTTGGGTATTCAAACAGATAATCTAAATGAAATATGTGTCTTGCCCATATATATATGTTCTAAAAATGTCACATTGATGGGCAAATAATGAAAAAGATATTGCGATTTTCCATTTATAAATATTAAACTTATTTTTTGGTATTCTCTTTAATGTTTTCATGTGAATGGCGGTAAAACTAGCCCTTATGGACAAATGCCAATTTAATTTTTGGATTCAGCACAAAAAACTACATAAGAAAAGTCCTATATGCTAGTCAACAAAAATTTTGCTCCCCAGTATTATTATTATATTATTATTATTATTATTATTATTATTATTATTATTATTATTATTATTATTATTATTATTATTATTATTATTAAACTGGGGAACAAAATATTTGTTGACTTGTATATAAGATTTATTTCTTATGTATGTTTTTGCGCGGAATCCAAAAATTATGTTGGTGTTTGTCTATGAAAACATTTCAAAAAATGCAAAAATGTTTTTTTACCCTTTCATAAAAGAAAAATCGCTAAATTTTTTATTATTTGTCCTATCAATATGAAATTTTCAGGGTATATATTTGGGCAAGATACAAATATTTTATTTACATCATCTGTTTATATACCCAACCGTTTTGTTTCTGTTCACGGGAAAAAAAATAATTTTTTTTACCAATTTTTTTCCATGCTTACATGTGAATAGTGTCAAAACTGGAGGTAATAGATAAAAACCAATACAATTTTTGAATTCAGCCCACCAAAATACATAAGAAATAAGTAACGGATTATAGACAGCAGAAAAAAACGTAAAATTTGTTCCTTAGTGATAATAATCAATATTTTTTGCTTCAGTGAAAAATATGAGAAACACCCTGGGGTTAGTTACCCCTAATAATCCTTTCATATATATCAGCTAATTGAGATTGTGTGACTCCTTTCAAAATGAAGGAAAGCAGTAAATCAATGAATGAACAGGTAGATGATGGAGAAATATTGAAAATCGTTAATAAAAAGGAAAAAAAATAGGTTTGACACAACCCTGAGGAACATATTTATTAATAGATTTGAAAAATGAAATGCAGTAGACTTCTACAACAGTAACTATTAGCAGGAAGGAACGACTGAAGATCAAATATCATGACAGAAAAAACCTAGAGCTCAGTAGCACAAGTTTATATATATTATATATATATATATATATATATATATATACTATAATATATATATGATATAATATATATATAGTATAAATATTATGTTTATATAATATATATATATATATATTATTAATATATATATATATATATAATAATAAAGACCAGCTGATCAAACAGGACGGCAATTTCTTGACGGCACCAATCCTACACCGGGCAGAAGATTTCAATAGATAATGTTTGTTAAAAGAAAGTGTTGTTTGTAATTTAGTGTTTTTATGGTATGTAACCAAAATAAGCCTACACCAGTTGTAGGCTGCCTTTTTTGTTCACAGCAGAGCCTACACCAGTGTAAGAAAGAATGGGGGTAATTTCATCTCTTCGAGTGCGCTACTCGAGCTGCACTGGGCTGACCCTAACTCTCCATATAGTTAGCAAAAATGGATAATATATATATAGGCCTATATATATATATATTATATATATATATATAATTAAATATAATATATATATATATATATATTATTATATTATAATATATATAATAGATATATCTTAATATAAATATAAAATAAATAAAATATGTTGTAAAGATACAATGTAATTATAATTTTAATGTTTTAATTACATTTAGTCATACACATTGAGGTCAGATATACTATATAATGTGTTGCGTATATGTGTTGTGTATGTATGAGCTGTATGTAAGTAAAATTCATCTTCCATTCACACGGGAGATAAAATATTCATGCATGTTTTTAAAATTATTTTGAGCATTTAAGCAAACACAGAGGAAGAAAGTATAAATTATTAATGTAAAGAGCTAGTGAAAGCTAATTACGCTCAAAAGTTATGATAAGAGTAGTATATACTATATATATATTTATATATATATATTTTATTATATATTAATTAATATTAATAATATATATATAAACTATATATATATATATATAATCAGGTATAAATAATAGTATTAATATATTATATATAATATTATTAAGGCAAGCCTTCCTCGAAGGAGGCGGATATGCGAGATCTCAGAAATAAGCATTACGCTTATTATATAACTCGTTTTAAGGATGATAGAATTAATTAAGCCAGGTGTTAATTTACATGGATTGCGTGATTATTCGAATTCAATAGATTATTATTATAAACTACAGTAAGCCACAACATTGTGCTTAAACAAAAATAAATATTTAGAACATTGGAAATAAAATAAATAATAATAATAATAATAATAATAATAATAATAATAATAATAATAATAATAATAATAATAATAATAATAATAATAATAATAAATAAATAAATAAATAAATAAAATTTAGTTTGAGCTCTGCAGCTTTAGTCCTATTGAATTTAAAGAAGGAATATGAAAGTCTTGAAAGTTGAGGTTTTGTAAAATGTGTGAAGTATCCTTTTTTTTCTATAAAAGCCTATTGCACCCAACAATTGAACTAGACCTACAATCTTGACATGTATCTCTGTAGAACTAACTGCTGAGTAAGTGAATTTAAAGATAAAGTTGTCACTATCTATGTAGATCCAAGTGATTGACTAGAAAGGTGAACTTGTCAATTTAAAAGCAGGGTGATAGTTAAGTTTAACAGAATCTAAAAAAAAATCGATATTTTTTAAAATAGTAATCGATGTTTTGAAATGGGTATGAAACTTGCCACATCTTGCCAATAAAAAAACTACCATATTTACCATATATTTATAAGCAACTTTATTTGGTGTTTTCATATATTATTTCTTTTTTACTTTCGAAAAACAAGTATGTTTATGATAAGTTTTGTTAAGTAGACACAGATTTTCTGTGTATAATTAACAAAACGTATCATAACCTAAACTTAAATGGGTCCTAAACCGAATATAAACATAAAAAATAATTTGGTAGGTTGAATTGAATGACACACCGTAAGTGAAGAGTGAGCTGGATAGGCAATGGTGGTTAGAATGATGGAGATGGAGTTGAGGTGCCCTACTTATATGCGGATGATTGGTTTTATGGTGTGGCGAATCTGAAAGTTTGAGTGAGGATTGGTAGAGATGGTATTTTAAGGGTATAACATATGATTTAGTCGCTTTCGTCCTCCCTTTCGCCCCTCCCCCGCCGTCCCCCCCATATTGTGAGCAGGCGGGAACATGTGCTGAGATTTAAATAATTTAGGGTAGATTGTTGGATGAGAAGGAACGGAATTGATGCAGAGTTTGAGTTAATGGAAAGTTTGTAAAATGTCTAGATGGTGTCAATTAAATCGTTGATGATGAAATCTATGACCCGTATGCTAGCTATTTTTGCGGCTTTACATGAGGATGTTGTTACCTGTGTTATGTATAAGTGTGAGTACTAATTCGATCTGTAAATAAGAAGTGTAAAGAAAGCAAAGTTCAGTGTCAGTTCTGTGAGAAAGAATTATAAAATGAGGAATGAACACAGAAGGCTTGGATTGGTGGTGGTATTAAGCGAAAAAGTAATGAATATATGAGAGAGTATGTTGAGTATTTAGTCATGTGGTAAAGGAGAATTGATAGTCGTTTGTTAGAGCAGAATGTTGAGTGCGAGTGTGTTGAAAGCGCGCGCGGCTGGGAGATCGAAGAAAAGTGGATTGAGTCAGTAAACGAATGTCTGAAGGAGAGAAATTATGCAGAGCGAGAAATAAAGGTGGCATAATGAAAGGAGAGATGGCGTTGTGAGGGTGATGTTGTGGCCCACCTGGGTCAGGGTGAACCCTTACACTGATGATTTTACCATAGTGAGGGTGCGCCAGTCGCAAGTTCTCTTCCGTGAATGTGGGGATTTTCTGACTTTGCTTCCCTTACTTATATTTCTTCGAGGGGGGGGTAAGGCTGGGCATTCTATTTTTCGACTTTTCATTTCTTTTTCGTTTTTTCTTGTTACGCACTTTACCACCAGTCTTGGGGAGAAACAGGTAGATGAAGAAGAGTATCATTTTTTATATCATCTATCTATATTAATATATAATAGTAATATTTTTATGATAAGGAAAATTTAATACTACTATCTTTATATAATATATATATTTGGATTATTTCTGATAATATATATATATATAATAATTAAATAAAAATAAAATAATAACTAATCAAGTCCATCATGTGAAATGTAATAATTATATGCCCTTGAGCACTAATAAAACTTTATAAAGCAATAAACTCTACTTTATATACTGTATACCTCTTTTAACATATGGTTTACTGTATTTAATGCTAAATACCTAAAAAACTTGCTATATATGAAAAATAAGAATTGTAAAAAAAACAAAAAAAACAAAAAATTTTGGCCATGGTCTTTTTTAAAAAATCTTTTTTTTTTTATAAAAAGAGAACGAAAGCGGTTTTTTTAATCCCCAAACCCTTAGTGTTCTTTTCTTGTCGCATATAGCTTTAATATTTTGATAGACTTGTTTGTGTCCCCTCCAGTAATTGCCATTCTACAAAAGAACATACCTAGACTGATCATTTCTCTTCGCTCAAACCCAGAATCATCTTCTCTTATAAGTTCTTTTTAGGTATGATATATATATATATACATGTATATAATATTATATATTATATTGTTTATATATAAATGATTTAATATATTATATATAATATACGATATATAGTGAGATTTATTATATATATATATATATAGTTCAATGCGGGTAAAAAAAACAAAAACCCTTATATCTCACATTTTGAGTATTGAACTTTAGACTAAATAATTATTCATAAGCGTTAGGATATATAGTGGAAATAAAAGTAATTGTCTGTGGTAAGTAAAAATAAGTGTCATGGAGTATAGACAAAAAACATGATTTTTTTTTTTTAACCTCCCAAGAAGCCTAGTAACAAAAAAAAAATTTACATTGCTATTTACAGAGTTATTTCTCTTCTCTTGTAATTAGCTTGTTTATTTCCTTGCTTCCAAACTGATAGCTCCTTTTCATATTCTTAGTATCACTTCTAAACATTTTTTTTGGTTGACAGACTCAAGCCTAGGTGCAGATCTTACACTTTCCATTAAAATTGCATTTTGCCAGTCGTGTAGTTCTCGCTATCCAAAAGAGCTAGAATCATTTTCTTATACATCTCTCTCTTAAAAGTTATGCCGTAGGCTTAGGATGACAGTCATACACCCTAAACCTTTACATTTAGTCCTGTCCGGAACGAAAATACAGGAACAACAGTGACCCCAGCATTGAACCCTGTGCGGCAACAGCTCTCCACTATATTTTATGAGTTACCATTTAGTAGAACATTACTGCCTTTCTATTCCACAAACCACTTTTTAATCCACCATTGCTACCAATCCACGTTTTCACATTGTATTAACTTCTGCCTCCCAGTCTAACCTTTCAAAGCTTTGCGAAATCTAAAGCATATATATCAATGGATCTCCTTGGTCTATGAAGTCAGTAATGTATTTCATATGACTATGTTGGAAAGTTTTCTAATTTCCAAAATAGAAAGAAAATTATTACATGAGCTCAATGTTTTGCATTAAAAATAAATAATGATTATTATACTATATACTAGTAGTATACATTTAGTACATTTTGAGATACATTTAGGTAGGCCTATAAAAGCAAACCAACATCATTCTGCATGAGTTACCAGTTGAGTGCAATACTGACTTGAATTCTGCACACATAAGTAGACGCGATGATTTCAGGGACATGTGATAACCAATTTCCTGATGTATAGATGCTGTGAAGGTTAAGGTTTTCTGAAACTTTCTAAGCACTTGTCTCAGTCTTTTCGTTTATGGTTACTTTCTACTAAGTAATTCAAACACTAGGCATATATATTTTGTACGATGCGGTGCGGAAAACTTTTTAAATCATGTCGTAGGATTGTTCTTTTTGCCTCAGATAGTGATTCAAAACTTTTCTATTACGTATATCGTATATGAGAACATTTTTTTTTGTAGCCATTTCCATTGTTGTCATGTTTTAAGTTTTTATTTCATATACATTACCTTTAATTTTTGCCTATTATAGGTCATCGAGAGTAGTTACTGTAAATATTTTAATTTCACATTAATTGTAATTTATATTAATTCATTGACTTAGACTTGCCTCCATCTTGCTAATTTCTTACCTATAATGAAGAATTTACTTATTTAAATTTCATAATATGCCCGTGATATGTGTAGTAAAAAAGATGGTTGGTATGTCGCGTGAATAGAGGTACAAATGTCATTGGCTCATCAGTCTGTGCATGTCGATACTTTAGAAAAGGTATGCAAATATTATAATTAATATAAAGTTTAAAATATACGTATATATAATATATATATATTATAGGCTAAGATTATAATAGTTAATATAATATATAGAGAATATATATAGATATGATATTCTTTAAAAACAACAAAAGAAGTTTACACTAATTGCTTATTTGAACTCGAATCCTCAGTAGTGAGTCAGTCTGCTAAAATTCTGAATTCCCAAATCGCTTGGACTCAGATCTTTCTATATCTATAATAATCTTATTATTATATATATATACGTATATACTATATATAGATGTAGATAATCTATATATAATTATATATATATTATTTTTTATACCATCAGTAATATTTATAATAATAATTATATCGTAAAATGGGGAAAAACCGGTCAAAATCGCCATGTTTTTTTTATTTAATCATTGAAAAATAAGCCGTAAAATTTTAATTAATATTTATTATTTATAGTTTTTTTCTCACAGTAGCAGGAACTTAATGTTTTAATTAAATGAACATAATATGAAAATAAATCAATGGAAAGTAAAAAAAATTTTGAAAAAAAAAATTTGGGAATTGGCGGAAAAACCGGTCTGTGGCGTCGGGAAAAGCCGCGTCATTAAACATTATTTCTTTTGTGCTTGTCCAAACATCATCGATGATTATAACTTAAATTGTTAAATAGAGTCTTAATAAATTTATAGAATGATATTTGGATTTGAAAATTGATTAAGGGATAATGCTTTAAAAAGTTCAAAATTTGTTATTTACCGCCTTTTGAAATTGTTTTTCATTTTTGTTATGCTAAATAAGCATTGAAAAAATATGAACTTATGACAAATATAAAATAAATGAATTCTAATAATAATAATAATAATTTCAACTTTTTAACAAAATTGGCACTTTTTATTACGAGTATGTACGCACATTCACGCGTTTCCCGCAAATTTTTCACAATATTATAATTTAAATTTTGATTTGTTATTTTATATATTTTTTCAATTTTTAATTTTTTCAATTAAAAAATAAAAAACCTATTTTTTTTTTTTTTTTTTTTTTTATAGAGTATTTACGCACATTTCACTTGAACTTTTTTTTTATCCTTACACAAGATAGAAGAGATAGGTAAAGAAAACATTAAACAAATGTCTTATAGGTCTACCATACATAAAAAGTAAAAACAAAATATTATTGAAAACTTAAAAAAAATGGACATTTTTTTACAAGTTTATACTGACCAGTTTTTCCCGATGCCCGACCGGTTTTCCCCCCCCGAAATTGAAAAACCTTAATAACTTTTTCAAAAATTAAAACTTTATATTTTTAAATTTTTACATGGAAAATGTTAAAATAGACTTCCCAATATGCATCTAACTCAAAATTCTGATAATTCTTAATTCTATGAGATTCACGATGTTTTTGTTTTTTGCAAAAAAAAAAAAAAAAAAATTTCCTTTGCTGCCAAAGATATTTTTAATAGTAGGTCGTATTTATTTACTTAAATTTTTATATATGGAAGAATAATGCTATTTGCTGCTGTGAAATTCTCTAATTTAAAATAGTTAACAATGTTGAAAAACTTGTGGTTTTCCCCTCCCTGACCGGTTTTCCCCCATTTTACGGTATATATATATATATAAATATTATCATTCATAATATAGATATAATGTATAATATATGTATTAATTATATCGATAATAATATAATAGTTATTTTTTTCTTTCTTTCTTCTTATTTCTTTTATCTACCTTTTTTCCCCCCAATGATTCGGGTAAGGGTGCGCTACAAGCATCGAATAGAAGAAAGCAGTAGGAGACAGACAAATGTCAAAAAGAGACGCATAGCCTACTGAGTCCTTGTACCAGAAGAAAGTCGTCGGCTCAGAAAATAACACAACCTAAGAGCTGTTATGAGAGTCTGCCGGACTGATCCACACGTATGGTAAGTCGTTCAAGTGTAGCGGTTCCTCCAGCTTTCCGCAGGTGGGCCACCAACCATACCCCCTCACAACCCCACTATTCTCTCCTATCATGCACCTTTTCTGCCTCTGCGCAGTATGTGATCGTGAAATTCGTCTCCTGCAAAACTTCCTACTGACTCATCTCACCACCCCATACCACCCCCAACTCACCACTATAACATCCGCTGAACCAACTGGCTCTTCAGTTCATCTTTCCATGACCAACCCTCTCAACATACTTTCATTATTCTCTCGTTTTACCCCTTTCTCACAACTACACAACTCCCTAACAAGTTCATTAATCATTTTTATCAATTCTTGCCCAACAACCTAGACACGCCCTAAGGGATTGTCCATCTGAACCATTAAAACTTTAGATCTATACTTCTATTCCAGACCATAGTCTCGTTATGCTACTATACAATTACACAGGTAAAACATACCCTCATGCAAGACCTAGCGTACTCCAGACTTAGTCCCTTGTTTTTCATCTCTGCGATTTTATTTGCACCAGCTACCTTTCCTACCATTTCACACACTCCTATGACACTCTGCATCATCCGTTCCCTGGAATATATATTAACACATACCCCAAAAATTTTAAACTCAGACACTTGTTCCAGCTGCCGACAGCTATTCTAACATAACTTCACACTGAGGCTATCCTCACTCACAACCGAGGTTACCTTACCTCTTTGTTCGTGTGCTTTCAGGGCCCCTCCTTTCACTGGAACCCTGCCAAATCTCTCTGACCAATCTCTTCTCTCTCTATTCATCCACACGAACCAAATCATCCCCTATAATAGATAGCACCCTCCACTCATCTCCTCATCTAACACCATTTCCTGCCCATCCCATCTCTAATTCTTTCATACCCCATCCAAATACAAATTAATAACAAGGGAGACATAACACAACCCTGTCCCACTTCCCACTATTAAGTACTAAACATCACCTTTGACCACCACTTCTATTTTATTACACCGGCCTCACTCCTCATACATACTTTGAGTTTCCATTCAAGAAAGGCTCGCCATCAACACCATATATCACTAACTGCCATAGAGCTTTTCCTATTAATCCTTGCATACGCCTGTTGCAAATCCATATAACCTAAATACGATATACCCCCATTCTTATTGTTTGTTTTCAATGGTTCAAAGATTTGATCCACATATTCCTCTTTACTCACTTCCTAATGATGCACCTTGCTTTCTTCACCAATGTACACGCTCTTAGTCACTTCGACAGCTTCTGATCGAAAAATACCAGGCATATATCTTCCCCTACAATGACACTCAAGTAACACTTTTCTTCTCCGTAGATTCCCCTTCTCTCCCGACCCTAATAGCCCTCCTTAAACGCCCAATCCAATCAATTACATCTCGCCCCACGTTCTGATCGATTCACGCTAGTAATTTCTCATCTATACCTTGCAGATTTACCATTTTTTCAACTTCTCACTCTTACCCATTACCTCCTCCTTGCAATAACCTCATCCCCAAATACCTATTCCTTCTTGCACCACCAACCCACACAATTCACTAGCACTCCAGTACTGCCATTTTTATAAAGGTTTTCGAGTGTTCTTTCCACCACTCCCCTTCAACATCCTTCATCAGTTATATAGTGTAGTTATAAATAAGATATATAAGTAGTAGTGTATATATTATATTCATAATATAATATATATATATATATATAGACAATATATCGGTATATTATATATATATTATATTATATATATAAATTTAGTATGTATATATATATATATATATATGTATAAATCTCTCTCTCTCTCCTCCGTTGTTGTTTAGTTTTAATAACTATATTATATTATGTATATATTTATATATATATATTAGTATATATATATATATATATACCTAAATCCAGTTATATATATATATATAGTTATAGTATATATTATATATAATATTATATATATATATTATATTATATATTATAATTTATAACTGATGAAATGGATTGAGTGGAGTGTAGTGTTCAAGGAACACTTCGAAAATCTGCTAACATTGGCAGTAATGAAGAATGATGAGGTATTAGTGAATGTGGTGGGTTTGATGGTGCAGGAAGGGATAGGTATTTTGGGGATGATGGTTCTGGTAAGGTTGGGTAGAGTGAGAAGTTTGAAAATGGCTAAATCTTGCAGGTATAGATTAATACTGGGTGAGATATGTCTTCGCCGGCGAGATGGTATTGAGATGGAGCGGTATGCGGGATATAAGGGTAAGGGAGATAAGGGGAAACGTAGGAATTATATGTTATAGGGGAATAAGTTTATGGAGTGTTGTAGGGAAGAAATGCTGGTATTTGGTCAAAAGAATGTGTCGAGTGACTGAAGGATTCGTAGCAGGGATTCTGCATTTAGGAGTGGGTAGAAGGACATTTCGTGATCAAATGTTCTCTAACATTACAATTCTTAAATGTGTATTAGTTTTATGGATTTGCACAGGCGTATGATAGGGTTATAGGGAAGCCGTTATGCTTAATGTTGTGTGGATGGTAGCTTTCTGATTTGGAATCAAAAGTATGTAGGTGAGGATAGTGAGGCTTCGTATGTGTAGAAATAAATGGTTCAAGGTGATTTGGTAGAAAAGGAGTGGACAGGGTGTGTAGTATTTGGATTGGGGTTATGTAGAAGTTATATTTCGTGGTGGGGTCGGGCAGAATGGTTTAGAAGATTCAACTGAGTTGTCGAGGTGCTATCTATCTATATGGATAGTTTTCTGTGTGGTGAATCTGAAGAGAGTTTGAGGAGATTGGTAAGAGGTTTGGCAGGATGTGAAAAGGAGGAGTTTGAAATGTAGATAAGAGTAAGGATTATGGTTCGTGGGGGATAGCCCTTCAGATGTGACAGTTATTGTGTTTCAGCAGGCTGGAAACAAGTGCTCCTTGGAAGTTTATTTTACTGAGTGTTTGATGAGAGGGAAGTGCTGGATGATGCAGAGTGTAGTAGAAAAGTTTGGAATGTAGGAAGGTAGCTGGGCAACAAATCCATGTTGTGTTGAATGCTATCTTTTGTGCGCTAGGGTCTTCTGCCATGGAGTGAGTATGTTGTTACCTGTGTTATGTATAGTAGCGAGACTATGGTCTGGAATAAGAAAGTATAGATCTAAAGTTCAATGTGTTTCGGGTGCATCTTAGGGGCGTGTTAGGTGTGAGAAGAATTGATAAAATGATTAATGAACATATTAGAGAGTTGTGTAGTGTTGAAGAAAGGGTGGTACGAAGGAGAAAAAATGAAGATGGAATGTTTTTTGGTCATTTTGATAATCAGTTGGTTTAACGGGATGCTACTCTTGATGCCTGGAAGAAAAAGTGGAATTGAGTCAGTAATCTTGAAATTTGAGTTTGCAGATTAAGAAAGTGTGTTTTGTTGTAAGGGTATGGTTGTGGCCCACCTGGGTCGGCCAGTGGATGAACCCTTAACTGGGGTACTTTTTCTTCTTGGATCAGTCGCGGAGTGGCCCATAAAGCTCTAGGGTGGATTTTCTTGATTGATTGATCAAATATATTGTATGTTTTGGTCAGTAAGGCTAGTGTTTTTGGAGCTTTGTCATGTTCTCCTACTGCTTTTTCTTTTTCGATGCTTGTCAGCGCATCTCTTACTCCCATCTATGGGGGTTTAGAATAACAGATAAGAAGAGACAGAGGATTATATTATTCTTATATATATATATATAATTTCTAATATATATATAATATAACATTTATATATATATATTAATATAATAGATATACTATACTGGAACAACCGTCACGGAGGGGGAAGTACAACACGGTCAGTTGAATTAAATTGTTAAATATTTTTTTAATAAAAAAGATTTTTCAATTAGAGAAACCGGTCTAAGATTAATTACCATATATAAAAATTTAGTAAATAACTTCACCTAACAAAAATCCAAAGTTGTAAAATTTTTTTTTTTTTTGCAAAAAAAAAATTTCTAGACCTGTACTGTTCTCGAAGAATTAAGATATCAGAATTTTGAGTAAGATGCATATTGGGAAGTCTATTTTTACTAATGTAAAATTAAAATATAGCTATTTTTAAATTATTTATAAGAGTTTTTCAATTTCGGGGAAAACCGGGCGCGAGGCATCGGAAACTGGTCAGTGGTTTAACAAAAATCTCTTCTTTTAGGTTCAATAATATTGTTGTCTTAATTTAATGTATGGTATAGAACTATAAGACATTTGTTAATTTTTCTTCTTTCTATTTCCCAAGGTGAAATGTTCTTCGTGTTTAACTGACGTACGAACTCAGGGTAAAAAAAAAAAAAAAAAAAAAAGAAAAAAAAGGTGCCTCTTAAAATTAAAAGTGAAAATATTATTAATTAAAATTATTTTGATTCAATTGTATGGTCATAATTTAAATTTGGAACTATTGTGACAATTTTTCGGCAAAAGTTCCCGTGGAATGTTGCGTACAAGGCCGATCATAATTGTATTTAAAGTGCCAATTTTGTTGAAAAGTTGAAATATTATTATTATTATGATTAGAGTTTATTGTCATAATTTCATTTTTTTTCAATGTTATTAAATGAAAAAAAAATTTCAAAATTTTGTAACAATATCATGACATGGCAAAGAGAAAACAAGAACGCGCTTTCAATCCAAATAATCATAATATTATAGGAGGCTCAGTTAACATTTAAGATATAATTTAAATAGTTTGGACAAGCACAAAAGAAATAATAATTTAATGACCGGCTTTTCCCGACGCCAGCTGACCGTTTTTCCCGAGATTGCAATGTGTTGCGAGATGAAATTCTTCCCGGAGATTTTTTATTTTCATTATTTGCTATTATACTTTACGGTGAAAGTGTATGTTGGAAAAACTATTAAGTATAATTTAATTTCGATTTTTCATGATTATTAAAAAAAAAACTGGGGCGATTTTTGAGCCGGTTCCGCCCATACGATATATAGGGTTTATTTATATATATAATGAGTTTAATAAATATATTATTTATATATATATATATTATTATATATATTTATTACCGCTATTATATATATATATATATATATATATATGTGTAATCCCATACATATTTTACTCGAGTGACAACAGTACAATTTCTTTTTTGTTTTACAAATTTTTATTTGCCATATATATATAGCAAATTATATATAACTATTATATATGATATATATATATATATTTTTTATTATATATATATATATAATTATAATAATAGTAATATAAGTATATATATATATATTATTTGCATACGATATATAAAGTTATGACATGCACAGAACTGATGAGGCCAATGACATTTTGTATCTAATTGTACTTACTAGCATCTTTTACTACACAAATAGGAAAATGATGAAATTATAAGTAATTCTCTAAGAAAGCTCTCTTGCAAATCACGAATAGTTATTAAAATAACAGTTTAAGAAAAATTTAAAACAGCAGCAGTGTAATATTTTGATGAACCCCATAATAATAGGAAAATCAAATTAAATTTATATTATATATTATTAACTAAAATACAAATTTGAACAATTATCAAGTGTCTATTATGATCTGTGATAAACAATACAAAAAAGAATGTTCTCATATGACCATGTCTTTTACCATACTTAAGTTTTGGATGCGCGATGCAGTCTTAACAATCCATTTATTGATTGATTTAAAAGTTTTCCGACAAGTTGTAATTCTTTACATTTTATTTTATTCAGGGTTTGAATACTTTAAAGTAGAAAGAACATAACTGAAAACTTAGAGTAGTTAGTAAAACTTAACAGAAAACCTGACCTTCCGCCATAGCATCTATTCATCAGAAATGTATATCCACATGTCCGGAGACCATATGAGGTTCTGGTCGAGACATTCAATGTCGAGTAGTTGATACACTAATTCGTAACTCAAATTATCGTGTGTTCTAAATAGCACCTTTTTCTTGCCTACTAATGTTGACTCAAAGTGTACTAAATGTATACACTAGTATAGTATATCTTATTGATACTATCAGTAACCGTTATGATAATGTAATTAATTTCTTTTCTATTTAAGCAAAATTTACAGTTTCCCCTTAAACGTCTTATTATCTCATGTTATTTCTCTTCTTTGGTAAAGTTTAGATTTCAGCAAAGCCTTTGATAAGTTACACCCCATCAGGCTGATGCAGAAGTTGATACAATTAGTGGATTGGTGCCTGGTTGGATAAAAAAAGTGGTTGGGAATAGATTCTAGTATGTACTACCTAAATGGTAAATAGTCATCATTTGAAGATAAGTGAAGGAGTTGTTGGTTCCCACCGGTTCAATGCTTGGGGTCACTGTATGTTCTAATATATTATTGATTTTAGGCGCAAGGATCCTAAATGTAAGTTTTTCTAAGCTTTGTAGATTTGATTCCAAAAGTAGGGCTACCTTCAGATAGGAATAATAATGGATTACAGAGTTCAAAATGATCTTTGATAAACTTCTTGGGTGTGGGCAGATAAGTGGCAATGAATTTGAATAGTAAAAGTTGTAAGATCATGCCCTAGGCGTTAGTCTGTCAACAAACAAAAATGTTTTAGAAGTGATATTATAAGCAGTAATATGAAAGTAGCTAATCAGTGTTTGAAGCAAGGAATAAAACTAATGATATGCAAGATATAATTAAACAGTTTCTTATTTACAAGCAAGGTATGTAAGCGTATAATAGGCAATGTTCGGCCAATTTTTTTTTTGTTTACTGCTTTTGTGGGAAAAGAATTTATCTACTATGTTATGCTAATAACTTCTAACATATGAAAATATTTATTTTAAGCACTAGCTTAGAATGTTTGAATACCGTAACCTTATGAATAATTACTTTAGTTCTAAGTTCAATATTCTAAATGTGAGATCAAAGTTTAGGTTTTGTTTTTTTTACCCCACTTGACTATATAAATATATGTTTATTATATATATATATATACTATAATATATTAATATATATATATATTATATATATTATATTAATTTATATTTATGTATATAGTACCATAAATTACCACAGGTGATCAAGGAGATCTGGGGTTTGAGCTATGAGGAAAGGCTGGAAAGAGTTAGGTATGTTTTTTGTAGATGGCAATTACTTGGAGGGGACACAAAAGCATCCTTTACAAATATTTAAACTTTGCTGCTGACTCACCTGTAGTTGCAGGACTAGGGTTGGGATAAAAAAAAAAAACCGTTCGTTTTTTTTTATAAGAAGAAAAAACAAACATTTTTTTTGAAAAAAAAACCAAGGCCAAAATTTTTGTTTTGGGGTGTGTGTGTGTTTAAGATACTTATTTTTCATTATCAAGTCTTATTTAGACTTTTGGGTATTTAGCATTTAAAATATTAGTAAAAACAAATGTTAAAAGGGTAGTCAGTATATAAAGTAGAGTAGCTTTATAAGTTATAGTGCTTAGGGGCATATCTCTTCATGCTGATATTATTATTATTTTTTATTATATTTGTTGGACGTCTTTATATGAAGGTCATATATGTGATATATATATTATTCTAGTATTATATATAGGGTATTATTATATAGGTATATTATTATATATATATAGTATATATATGAATATTACATTTATCATGACCCATTTTATCCCGCGAAGGGTGGTGTGGTAGGTGCCGAACAAGCATCAGAAAAGAAAGCAGTAGAAAGAATATGACAAAAAGTCGAAAAGGAAAGCCCATGCGCTACCCCCTACCCCCCTCTTTTCCATTAATTAGTAAGGACTCCCTCGCAGTCAGAAAACGCCACTTATGCTTCACGGACGGCGAACGGACTCCCTCTCTTATGGTGTGTCTCTCATCCGTCCTGGCCACACAACAACCTAACCCCTCACAAATCCCCGCTATTCTCTCTTATTATGCACCTTTATTCGCCTCTGCCAAACTCACATTTCTCTCTTCAGACATTCGTTTACCTGACTCAATCCACTTTTTCTTTCGATCTCCCAGCCCGTCGGTGGTCAAACACACTCGCCACTATACATCTGCCTTAAAAAGCCGGGATCCTCGAGGTGCTTTCCCACGGGGCATACTACTTATCTTCAACAACTTTTCATTTTTCTCTCGTTTACCCCTTTCTTCACACCACACAAGTTTCTAAATGTTCATTCCTCGGGATTATCAATTTCCTTTTCTTCTCTTCTATCCATCTGAAACACATTGACTTAGATCTATTACTTCTATATTCCAGACCATAGTCTCCTACTATACAATATTAACATAAGGTAACAACATACCCTTTCTCTGCGCATCTTCTTTTGTAGTCCCTTACATTCCAACGATTTAGATTGAACAGCCATCTTCTTGCCATTTAACAACGTTCCTACTAAACTTCATGCATCATTTCGTTCCCTTCTCAGTCCAACATAGGTACCCCTACAATATTTAAACACTCAGACACTGTGTCACAGCTGCTCACCATCTAACATAACTTCACACTGAGACGTGTCCTCACTCAACAACCATAACTCTCTTTTCTTAAACCCCCTCCTTTACACAGCCCTACCAAAGCTCTCGACCAATCCTCTCAATCTGTCAGGATCGCCACACAAACCAAATTCATCCGGGCATATAATAGGAGGCACCCTCCATCATCTCCATTCTCCATCATCCATTTCCTGTCACGCTCACCTTCAATTCTTCGAGACGCGCGCATCATATACAAATTGACATAACCAGGAACAAACACCATCTCGCCTCACTCCGCATTAATTACAAACGCGAATCACTTTTGACCAGCCACTTTCTTACACTCAACTTCACTTCATCATACATACTTTTCTTCTTCCTATCACCACACTATGATATCACTAACACCTGCCATATAGACCTTCCCTATTTAACCCTTCTATACCCCTGTGCAATCCATAAACCTAAATTACAATTTATTCTTCCTCTCTATTTTCTCTATCGATGCGTCTGTTCTCTTACGCTCTCTCTCTTGCATGTCACTCTGCCACTCAATTTCGACCAAAACACAGCATATATCTTCGCTCTTTTTTTTTTGGCGTAGAGGTTCTTAGGTTTTTTCTTCGGGGTGTCAGTGTGCGTTAGCGCTGTGTGTGTGGCGGCTTTCTTGGTCACCGTTCTCTGTGACACTCAATAAAACAAAATACCCCTATACATTTGTACTAGTCTCTTTTATTCTTCCCTTACCCTTTATAAAGGTACCATACTGCTCTCCTCCAATCCCTCGAAACTATTCCTTTCCCCTAATCGCTTCCTCCATACTGACTTTAGAATCTCTTTCTGCGGACTATTTCATCTCCCTCCTTATTCACTCTCGGTCTCATACACCTCCTTCTCTGGGGAGATATGAACCCTTATCTCCATTTTCCACCTATTCCTTCTTTGTACCATCAAACCACACACAGTCATTATCACCCCTCATCATTACTGCCAATATTATCCAGATTTTCAAAGTGTTCTTTCCACACTCCACTCGCATCTATTTCATCAGTTACAAAACACCATCCCTATTCATTATTCTAAGCAGATCCCCTTATTTTCATTTCTATAACCTTTTCACGCTTCCTTCCAGAAGAACTTCCTTCCCTTCGATGTCCCCATTCATCCTCCTTCAAAACTGTTCATTTACCTCTTCTTTTTCCTCATACCCCGTATTGGTGCATCTTTTAGTATTCCCTTTTTTCCTCCTTATATAATTCCAAGCATCTTGCTTTTGAAACTTCATCATTGCTTTTAGTAAATTCAACCACGCTTCGTTTTTTACTTTTAATTGCAGCACCTCTTCATTCCACCACTCACTGTTTTCATTCTTACTTCCTACTTGTAGCTACACCCATATACATACTTCTTTTGCCCTGCTAACAATTGCTGCTAACAATTCCTTCTAGATTTATTCAGTTTCAACTGTTCACATTCAACTGATTAACTTGTGGCGAGCGTTCTTACATACTTTATCCTTATTTACCTTGTCACTAAACTTCTCACTCTTATAATTCTACCCACTTTCCTTCCGTATCACCTTCCTCTCCTCCAATCCCCACTAACTTTATTTTACCATAGAAACAACATAATGATCTGATAATCCCATCCCCTCAACCCTCACTGATTTTACATCATATACAGCACCTTCACATCTCCTCTCACCAACACAAATCACATCATTTACTTTTCACTTCCGATCCAATCTCTACTACACCACACTCTAGTATACTTATGGCTCTCTGGTGTTAAGAAACGTTATTGCTTACCACACATACCCTCTCCCACAGAATTCAATCACCTTCCTTACCATTCTCCATTTCTCCTGACACCCCAAAACCACTTGTTATACCATCTTTTTTTGATCATATATATGAGGAGGTTCTATTTTATTATATATTTATATTAATTATTATATATTATGTTATATTTATATTTTTTATAATTATATGTATATATATTATAGAATATAATATAGATAATTATATATAAATTTTTATTATTATGTACGATATATATATATAACTATATAGGATATTTTTTATATTTATTTTTATACTACTATGTATATATATATTTATTAATATATAATATAATATAATATAGTATAAAATTATATATTATATATATATATATATATATATTATAATATAGGTGTAATATTTATTCTACTCTTATATATGAAATCCGTACTCTATATACGTCATATTTAGGCCTAGAAGGGTATTGGTCAGGGTTGCACTGGGCAACTGCCCGGGTGCCCAACCCTACCCACTCCGGGCTGGGCTTTTATTATTGGGAACCGGGGCAAAATGAAGGGCGGGTTTTAAAAAAAATTCATAATGTAGATTATAATTATGTAAGAACGCAGTATCTCTTCTACAGTAAAGTTTGTCAGTCATATCTACAGTTTTCTGGTAAGAACTGTTGGGTTTTTAAAAATTATATAACATAAAAATTTCGATATAGATATTACAAGGGATGTATTAAAAATGTAGTGTACTAATTATTATATAACTTGAAAGAAAACTTTAATCTTAGTATAATAAAATGTATTTGCAACTTAATCTGTACAATAATGTAGATTGCAATATTGTGAAACTGAAAAATGGGCTTCAAAGATAAAAAAAACAAAACGTATCACTAATATCAATTTTTTAACGACACATTGAACTCTTTTAGAGAAAAAAAACATTGTGATTAATTAATAAACATTTGGAAAATGATCACAATATAAAATATATATACTTTAAGTTATTAATTAGCAATCACTGAGAATATTGAATCACACATTAGGCCTTGTATATAGTAGCTAATAGCTATCAGCCTATATAGTCTACTTTTAAACTTTAAGTACTTTCGGTCTCCCATGACTACCAATCATCACTTTTGGTATCTTTTCAATCTATGGCACATTGCAAGTTTTTCTGCCCTTTCATTTCCCTAACCTATCTATACACTTCGTTTGATCTCCCAAAGATGAAAATAATTCGTTCATCGAAGTGAGCTGCTGAAAGATGATATCATTACATTAATTTGGCAAAATCGGGGAAGTTAGAACTTGGGAAATTTTTGCTAAGTATGCGTCTCACCAGTTTGGCAGCGTTCCAGATTGTTTGTCATATTTCTTTTAAACATAAACTTGGGTACGTCTCTCTTCTCTCTGGGGCGAATATAAGATGCGAATTTTTCCCCAATTCCATCAGGATACTCTGTCATTTTGTTTTGTGTAAGGTCAACTCGCGATATTTGGGCTGAAAGGGCAGCAAGATGAAGAGGCGTGTTATTCTTTTTAACCTAGTTAGTGTCAAGGTGTGCTCTGAAGCATTATTTTAAATGGCCATCGCTACGAACAAACACTCCTCTGCTGGCGATCTCTCTTTCATTTGTTTTTTGAAGATTTAGAAGATTCCATGTGAATGCCTGAAATTTTTGTATTAATAACTGATACAGAGACCTATACTGAAGCTCTAAATAACAATTTTTTAGGTACGTATCAATTCAGGCATCCTGACTGTTCCATCTTGTTGAATTTGGAAGTTGCTGCTTTACTCCATTTTTTTCAATCAGCCAACCCGCTGGTTGATGATGGTTTCGGAAATATTTCTGAACTTCAATGACTTGGTTCAGCACAGTTCTGGGAGTTACTTCTGATTCTACAAGGTTAAGGTAATGAGCAGCACATCCATAAACAAATAGCTGCCTTTCTTCAGTGTTGTTCTCCTCCCTGGAATGAAATCTCTCTTGACTTTCTTTCAACAGCTACAGAAATAAATATTTTTGATTTCTGCAAGAAATTTCCATCGAGGTTCTTTACTTTAATATTTATTAATAACACCTAAATATTAGGTTTTCTTTGGTCTGGCAGCGTCAAGTCTCTGACTCTTCTCTACCTCTCTTCAACCTTGCGATTTCTTAGCTAGTAGTGCACAGCAGAGGTTGCCAATATTGTTTTAAATATTCTTTGGAGAAAATGTTAATTTTCTTTTTATTTCCTTTTAGGGGGTTCGAGCTGATCGATGGAGGGACAGCGTATATAAGTTACCCCGTCGTCCCTGTAGAGAGAGATAGAGAGCATGAGCGACGAGAGGAGAAGACCGGAGAGAAGAGAGCATGAGATGTAGTAAAAGTTAGGGCTAGAGTGCCATTATAAATTTATATATATTCTATGTTATTATATATAGTATTATAATATATCCTTTTATTATAATTCATTTTATAGTATATATCTTATCAATAAAGCCCTCCTACTGATAAATATTTACTCTAGCGATCATTGCTTAAACTACAAATTATAATTATTAAAATTATATTATATAATATTATAAGTGTATATATATAATTAATATTATAGTATTTATATGTATAATATATATATGCAATATTATAGTATCTTTTTAATTTGGTATATAAATATATATTAAGATCTATATATATAATATATATACTTCTATATATATTATATATATATATATATAATATATATATATTATTAATATTATATATATTGGAACCTCGCTATTCGTACACAATCCGTTCCAGGAAGCAGTTCGAATGGCGATTTGTGTACGGAATGGCGCATTCATTTTTTCACATAAGTATAATGTAAATTGGATTAATCCGTTCCAGACCCACAGTTGATGGTGCTTATTTAATCTTTGAATATTATTTAAAACTATAAAAATAAAAGAGGAGGAGGAGGGATGTGGAGGGCACTGTTTAGTGAAGGAGTCTCCTTTCCATTTGATAAAACATCAGGTAACACCCTTTCCCAAGTGTTTTTCTCTCTTTTCTAATGTTCTGGTCCTTGCACAGAAGAATCTGTTCGATTATAGGTACCTTGTTCAGGCAAGAAACAGTCACTCTCCACTTAGCTTTTTTTTTATGGTCTTACTTTTCAGTAGGGACGATATCGTTAAGTACACCAGGCTGAAAACCGGGGTTACAAGGTCAGAGACACTGAGTTCACTTTCAAATTCTTCAACGAGTTACTTTTTTCAATTTCAATTGTGCCGTGCTCACTGTGCTTTCCTGTGTACGTGGGATATCGCTAATCTTTTTTGAATCTTATGGCTGCGCACTAAGTTTTTAATAAAAACAACAAAAAAAACAATAAAAAATAGGCACAAGTTTCACGAAGCTTTGCGTGGATGGATGCGTAGACATACAGAAGCTAGCTACTAGACTGAACTGAGCGACGCTTTGCGCGGCCATAACAAAGTGACGCGGTCCGTCTTCGAGGATATGATCTACTTAACAAGGATGGCCGGAATAGCGAGTTGTACGAATCGAGAGGTCGGGCACGAATGGCGGGGTTCCCCAGTGTTGGTGTTGTTATCTATATATATATAGTATATATATATATATATGCATTATATATACTTATATTAATCTATATATATATATTATATTATATATATATATATATATATTATATATATATATATTATATTATTAATTTCGTTTTGCTCTACCATTCAGGCTATAGGCTACATCGGGCGAATATATATATATTATATATAGTATATATATATATATATAGAAGTTAAATATATTATTATTTTATATATCTATATATATATATATATATATATATATATATAATTCTGCGAACTATTATGGGTATATATTTTATTTTTATATTAAAATCTATTTTGTCCAGTTTTGCCCACCCATTTTGCCCAAAAAACCCTGGGTTTTAATAAATAGCCCGAGTAGGCTGGGCAATTTTGAAAACCCCTGGGTTTTTTTTGCAACGCCCTGCTAACAGCGCTCTCCTTGCCATAGAGGCTTCCCTCTAACCTAATTCAATACCCTCTCTGATTTTTCTTTCATTCTTCTTTCTCCCTCATTTTCTCTTCATTCATGCTTCAATGGCTAATGATTTCTCTTCTACTCCTAAAATCACCTTTTCTTCACCAATCAGTCCTCAGTCCACTCGGCGCACTCTTTCGCCCAAAATACCACATATATCTTCCCTATAACACTCGATAACCTTCCCCTATAATTTCTACACGTCCCTTTATCTCCTTACCCTTATATAGGGTACTACTATAGCTGCTCTCCTTCAATCCCTCGGAACTATACCCCGCCCCCCATAAACGCTTTGTTACACTCAAGATCCCAATGCAATCCAAAACTTGCCTCCGTTCTTGATTTCATTTCACAGTAATTTTCATCTATACGCTGGCAGATTACCATTCTTCAACTATCAATCAACTGTACCCTTTACCTTCTTGCTAATAACCTCATCCCCAAAATACCTATGCCTTCTTGTCTTCTTGCACATCAAACCCACACACAGTCACTATCACCTCTTCATTACTGCCAATATTAACAGATTTCGAAGTTTGTTCTTCCTTCACTCCCTCACATCCATCATCAGTACAAAAACACCATCCTATTCATAATTCCAAGCAGGTTCCCCTTATTCTCAATTTTAACCTTTCACCGCTTCCTTCCAAGAAGAGCTCCTATTCCCTTGTATGTTACCATTCATCCTCCTTCCAAACTGTTTCATTTACCTCTTCCTTTTTCATCTTACGTATGCATCTTTTAGCATTTCTTTTTTCCTCCTTATATAATTCAAGCACTTTCTTTTGAAACTTCATTCATTTGCTTTTTGTACATTCAACCACGCTTTTTTTGGCATCAACTCGCTTGCATCCACCTCTTCATTCACCACTCACTGTATAGCATTCTTACTTCCTACTTTAGCACAAACCCACATACTCTTTTGCACTGCTAACAATGGCTTCCTTTAAATTGTTTCAGCTTGTTTCACATTCAACTGATTTCCTTGCGAGCGTTCTTACATACATATCCTTATTACCTTGCTTCACAAACTCCTCACTGCTTAATTTTTACCCTTCTTCCTTCCGTAATCACCTTCCTTTCCATCAGCCCCACTAAACTTAATTTACATCGGCTTCTAACATTAATCCGATATTATATATATATATATATATATATCATATATATTTATATATATATAATTATACTTATATAATATATATATATAAGATATTATACATTTGATCTATACCTCTTCAGGGTTCACACTTTCTGGAAAGTCAGGGAAAAAAATGGTCAGGGAAAGTCAGGGAAACGTTTTAAGATATGCTAAAAGTCAGGGAAATTCAAAAATAGTCAGGGAAATTTTAAAATTTCAAAACATATGAAGAATGATCCATGGACCAAGTTGCATATTTTTGATATATTTTTTCCCCTACTGTATAATTGTGGAATAAGAGATGTATTTGATAAGTGAATGAAAAGGATGGGCGAGGAATGACATTCCATGAATCTACTTCTATCCTGTTTCTTTTATTTTTAGTTCACTATTACCTACTATTCTTCCTATTCTGTTCGTAGAGGTTGTCCCAAGTTCATCCTTTCGATTGAAGGTGATTGGTATATGGATGTGTTTTAGACTGTATGACTTATGACTTAATCTGTTTATATCTTTTCTTTTAGGGATTTATACCTTTTGCAGATGTTTTTTTTTTTTGAGTTTGACAAAGTGATTTTGGATTTTTTGTGCAGTTAGTGAAGATATTTATATTATATTTATAAATTACTTCAAACAAAAAACTAACTTAACGACCGTGGTTTGGACTCAAAACTGAACCCACAGTTATCAGGTGCTTGGGTTAAAGGACCTTGATAGCAAGCCATTACTGTAAAGTATGTAAAAGAACTTTTGATCTATCTACATGGGACGCCAAGCCGAAGTTTTCACATTCAAGAGGGAAACTCATTTGAATTAATTTAATCTCAGCGGGACCAACATCATTGAAAAACTTTTTTCTTACGTGTTCTAATAATACAAATTTTAGTGAAAGTGTGTGCACTGAAATATGCCATTCCATCAACTTGCTAATCATACTCACCGATTGTAAATGACCCTGAGTGTTCCATAAATATCACCAAAACCAGTTTATCAATCAGTTCATCTTTTTGCATTAAAGTGATGTTACAAGATCGGAAATACTATGGGCATAAAAGGTGGTGGATGATAAAATGTCTTAAACTCGTGTGTGCAGATATAGGGAAACATTTAATTAACTGGTTCCAATAGGCTGTGTTCAAAATTTTTAAAATGGGTCTGATGAAATGTAAATATGTGATAACCAATGGACTTGCTCCCTATTTTTCAAGAAAGCAAAAGCACAATACACTCACTTTTGCAGTTGAAGCTCATTCTACCCTTGATTAAAATTCAAAATATTTTAGATGGTGACTGTCTTTTTAAGAGACTGATTAGTATTTTTTTTTTCTATAGCTACCTGGGAATCAAATGCTTATGTGGAATTTGTGGCAAATTATTAATTAGACTGGATGTTTCGCATAGAAAATGTGACAGTGGAAGTAGGGTTTTCTATAAAATTAAGCAATTTTAGTGGTGGAGAATCTGAAAGAACTTAGTCTGATTTCTCAAAGAACAGTGCACAAAACTATAAGATCCATGAAAGTATTCATAAAGTCCCTAACATCCAAAAAATGTTGACAAATGTAAGAGGTACCCATAGGAGATATGAAAGAACATCTCAAAGATTCAAAACAGAACCAAAAAGAAGAAGAGAATAAAAAGGTTGAAAAAAGGAAATTATCCATACAGATCTACAAACTTGAAGAGCAAAAGAAAGATGTTAAACTGAAAGCTTTGACAGAAAGAAGACGCTATAAAATCAAAATTCAGATGCTTGAGAAGAAAAAGTTAAACCTAATCTCCCCATTTGAACTTTGTGATCACAGTGGGCCGTAGTCACCTAGGTATTAATGATTAAACTTTTAATTTATTTTCTTTTTGTTTAAATAAAACTGTTAGTTTTGGAAAAAATAAAAAAGGAGTGCGTTGGACGGTTATGGAGAAGGTATAGGCTGATTTACTATAAAAAAAAATATATTTTTTAAATTCATCCATGATATGAACAATTTCTAAAGAAAATTTTCAATAATTTAATGTATGAACTGAGTAAATAGCCTGCAATAATGATTAATAGTATTTTATATGCCAAAAATAACGAACACGCCTGGTCAGGAAATTTGCGGATTTTGGTCAGGGAAAAGTCAGGAAATCCAATCAAAATTCAGTGTGAACCCGATAACATCCGTATTAATATCAATATTTAGGGCCTACTGGGGTATTGGTATACTGTATAATATAAACACCTTTATAACATTAAAGAGGTAATTTTTAAAAAAACAAACAACAAAAAAACATTTTGTTTTAAAAAAAAACGTTTTTTTTAAAAAAAAAAAAAACAAATTAAAAAAAACTTTTTTTCACATTGAGCTGCTATTTTGTCTTATGCAGATTTCAATTGTATATAATATGGGGTTATGAAAGAATTAAAGAGGGGGTGGCAGGGGAAGTGTTAGAATGATGGAGATGGAAGGGGAGTGGAGGTGTGCCCTACCTCTTATATGCGGGTGATTTGGTTTTGTGTGGCGAATCTGCAGAGTTTGAGAGGATTGGGGGTGTGTAAAAGAGGGGTTTGAAAGTTAAACGTAGATAGGAGTAAGGTTATGGTTGTGAGCGAGGACTGTCCTCGGCTGTTGAAGTTATGTTGGATGGTGGTGAGCAACTGGAAACAAGTGTCTGAGTTAAAATATTTAAATATTTTTGAATATTTGTTTGAGAGCAGTAATAGTGCCCTTATTTAAGGGTAAGGGAGATTAGGGGGACTGTGGCAATTATAGTGAATTAGTTTATTGATGTTGTAGGGAAAATATATGCTGGTATTTTGGTCGAAAAAGTGCGTTGAGTGACTGAAGGACTGATTGAGTGACAGAACAAGGTGCGTTAGGAGTGGTAAGGGATGTGTGGATCAAATCTTTTCATTGAAACAAATGATGAGAAAATGAGAAGAGAAGAAGAAATTGTATATATGTTATGGATTTACAACAGGCATATAATAGGATTAATAGGAGAGCTCTATGGCAGGCGTTAGTGATATGTGGTGTTGGTGGGGTGCTTCTGAATTGAATCAAAATATGTATGACGATAGTGAAGCGTGTGTAAGAATAAATAGGTTCGAAAGTGATTCGTTTAAAATTAATAGCGGAGGAAGCAGGGATGTGTTATGTCTCGTTGTTTAAAATGTATATGGATGGGGTTATGGAAGAATAGAGATGGGTTGGCAGGGAAATGGTTGTTAGATGATAGAGATGGAGGGTGAGTGAGGGTGCCCTATCCTAATTATATGCGATGATAGGCTCCAATTACCAGATATCATTTTTCTGCAAAGTAGGGAATCTATATTGCTATAATGGCTGTAAAAGCTTAGTATATATACATAAGTTTCACAAATTATTGCAAAATTGTAACATTTTAATTGATCTGTAATATTTAAAAAAAATCTACTATTTTAGTATTTTAAGGTTTCCTTCTATATTCTAAGATTTTTTTCATAATATTAGGTAACTCAACATTTCCTTGGGAATGGGTAAAGGGACGTTGTCGTGAAAGATTTTCAGTAAGGGTCCCTAAATTAATGTAAGGTACACATTCATTGGCATTCTCCTCACATTCACACTCCAATTCATCCTCAATAAACTCTCCCTTTACTGAGCAATCTAATGACATTGTTAATTCCCATAAGACTATAATTATGTCCATCAAAATTTAAAGGATTTTCCTGGATTCGTTCAGAAAACCCTGACCAGGAATGCTCATGAAAACTAGAAGTTGGTGTATTTTGCTCGGGGAAACCAATCATAAAAGAAATCAGAATTGTGAGATTCAGTTAAACAAATATCTGCATAATTAGAAACATCAACCGGAGATGGTTCTCTTTCCGGAACATTCCCAAAAGTGTATTTGAAAAAAGTAATTAGAGATTATAGCAGAATGCCAATTAATATTAGAATGTACAGTATCTGAATTAGGGGTACTGGCGTGAGTGCACATTTCACACTTTGTCATCAGCCCTATTGTTTGTAATAATATAGTGACAAGCATAAGGTGGAGAAGTTTTGAATAAATAAGGGAGCTATGATTAGGAACAATACCAGAATGAGTCAGAATGTGTGTTACTGAAGTGATATTATTGAGAGAAAGTATGGGAGATGTATTAGATAGAAAGCCAGAAAAATCAGAAACAGGAGGAAGAGAATTAACACCATGGAACATGCCTGAGTAATCACTATGAACATCACAAGTATTATTACTTATGTCTACTCCACTACATGAATCTACTGTCAGTTGTTTAAGTTCATCAAGCTTTATTAGTAATTCTGGAAGACTATCAAATATTTCAGAAGACAAAACATTTCCATTACTTAATCCACAAAAAAAACTCCTCTATGTCCTCTATAAGATCTACACAATCTATCAACCTTTTTTCTACCGAGCTACTATCATGCCTATCACCATACCATGACTACCCTTATTACCACCACTACTAATACCACTATTACAACTACTTTCTACATCATTATAATTGCCATCTACTTCATCAAAGAAATAATTTCTAAAGACCCTATTCTTAAGCAAATAGGCTGGGACACTTACCCATTTCCGTAAATGACTGAAATGAACCTTTTCCTGTCTATTTTGGTTTGAACCCAATCTTTGTATAGCGTATGTCAGTTCATTACTGTTTACTTTTATAACTTCAAAATAGTCCTTCCCAGCAGCTTTTGAATTTATTACTAGTCTGATGACCTTTCAAAGTCATTATCTGTATCAGACTTTGACTGAAACTTTAAAAGGGCGAAAGTTTAAGCTTCCACCATCCCAGTGCTGGATAAAATTTTGAGGTGCTTCATCATGGGATTTGTACAAAAGAAAATCAGAAGGAGACATATTTAAAATGCTGTGAAGAGTGTTATTATATATGAATGCTGTTGTGGAATTCTCCAAATCCCAGTTCTGTGGATTTTCTATTACTAGACATTTTAATATCTGTATCAGACTATGATTGAATCGTTCACACATACCGTTACTGGATGGATGTAAAGGGCAAGTGTGCACATGTTTTCTACTAAATTCAGCCAATATCGATTGCAATTCAGATGCCAAACTCTGTACCATTGTCGGTCAATAACTGAAGAGGTACCCTAGGCAAAAAGGGTAATATTCTATACTAGTCACTGTCTGACTTTGTTTATTCTTGATATGAACTACTGATGCCCATTTTGAAAAATGATCTATTAGAACTATACAGTACTTACTTCCACTGTTAGATAGAGGAAATTGTAATAAGTCCATGGCCACGAGGTCAAAGGGATGAATGGCAATTATTTTTAACATCAGAGGAGTAATGTTTGAGGAAAACTATTTTAACTTTTGACATATGGGACAACATTTAACTATGTCGGATATGACTTTATTTATCTGTGTATGCCTGCACTGTTTATATAAAAGATCCAATAGCTTATCTCTACCAATATGTGCACAACGTGTGTGTAAAGTTAAAGTGATAGCGATCAACAAATTAAAAGAAACTACAAAAAGTTGATTATTTTTATTTTTATAGTATAAAATTTCATTATTAATAACTAAATTATTTCTATTGGCTTTGAATAAAATAATTGAAGCATTCCAATTGTTTACTGGGATATTTCTGTTTATATGCCTAAGTAGAGTAGAAATGATTCTATCAGATTTTTGATCTTTCATTATTTCAATTTCATTAATATTTGAATCTCCACCCCATGCAACACGAACTGGTTGGATAGAATTGATTTTTATAATAGTCCCTAATCTATTGATAATTGCTGTATTAACATTACTATTAATAGGTCTCAAATAATTATAATGTACTCCATTTAAACATTTCAATATACAAACTTTCTCAGAGAATTTACTTCCGTAAATAAGAGGTTTACTATTGTTATAATAAATCATTACTTTTATTTTTATGTCAGTGTGCTATAAAGTGTTTTCAATTTTGTGTAAAGCCTGATAAAATATCGACATAAGGATGGCTTGCTATGTCTTTGGTACTCAAAAACTCAGAGGTTTGGAAAAGATGTGACAGAAAATTTAAAAACGTCAGCATTATACACGATCATATGAAGACGAAGTAAAAGGAACACCGTAACACCACAGATAATTTAGTTGTCTTGATTTGATATAGATGATAGTGTTTAATTATGGATTTATGTATCTTAGCCTTATAGCGGTTGGTCAGACTGTACGATAGGGCATATAAGAAGCTCTTCTAGAAGAAATTATAGCGAGTTAGACAGGGATATACATCATAGATAGGCGAAATTTAAATATGAAAATATACCCTGTACATTATAAATATAGATATGTATATACTGATGGTTACTTCGTTGACTAATGAAATTGGATGTAAGAGGTGTGGTAGTGAGAACTAGCTTATCGAAAAATTCTTGCATAAAATACATTTAGCATCATTTAGGTAAATCATATTCTGATTCAACTGGTACGATAGAAGGCATATAAGAATAAGGGTCAAAAAATGATAGCAAAAATCTTATAGGCGCGAAAATAGAGATTTGACAAAAAGAAACGGGAGTATGCTACTTGGTCGATGCATGTTTGAAATGTGTTTTGTTACAGATAAGATTGAGGACACCCTCTTCTCATATGTGGTCAGAATCTCAAGAATCATTAAAATAGACAAAAACTTTCGCGTTAATGTGTTGGCGCGCATTAAATGCGTAATTGGAAACTTGTGTACAACTCTGTTAAGATGGTAAAACCTGGATAAAAATGATACATAAGTCATATGATGAAGCAAGCCAGATGATTGCTCTAGAATATGTAGAGTCTGAGATTGTTGTAACAAAGTACGTTATGGTAGCGAAACTAATCAGGCTGGCTCCTCTGGACTCATAGTCGCCTGAAGGAGTTTATGAGATTTAAGCGTTGTAAAGCATGTTCAGAGATACCACTTATATTAAGAGTATGGGGATAGGAGGAACTGTAGGAATATAGGGTAAATTAGTTTATTAAGTGTTGATTAAGGAGTTAATGTATAATAGTGGGTGAAACTTTGGATCAAATAAGTTGGCTATACATCTAAAGGCAATCTGTTCTAGGAATAATCTTAGCCTCTGAAGGGGCGTGTTAGATGTGAGAAGAATGATCTAAAATGAGGGACGAGTATTAGGGAATAGTTCAGTGTGAGAATGACTTAAAGAGAGAATAACAGAGTGTTTTGAGATGGTTCGTCATATGGGGAATAATTGAAAGATAGTGGCTGGTTAAGTGGTGAGTGACCTGCTGAGGACCAAGAATAAGCTGATTGGTGGTAAAGAAATGTCTGAAGTAACTTAATGTGAGTTTGGAAAATGCGAGAAAGATTTCGCATACTAGAGAACTCATGGCGGGATTTTGTGAGGGGTACGGTTGTGGCCCACCAGGGGATATACCCTACATTGACGAGATATCACAGTGGAGGTCTGTCGCGTCTTTGTATATATATATAGTATATATATAATAATAGTATAAATAAATATATAGTAATATAGTATATATATATATATTATATATAATAATATTATATATTATATATAAGTTATAATATAAGGTATATGATATAATATTGTTACTGCCAAAAAAATCCATTCTAGAAATTTTATTCTGACAGAAAACGTAAAGTTAATAACATTAGGGAGAACTTTTATATTTTTTATTTTTATTTTAGAAGAGAATTTCTGTGGAGTAATTATATTATTTATTTATTTACTTATTTGGGAATAATTTTACTCATTAACCTTTATATTTCTTGCAGGTAAACCTGATGTCGAGTCAAATTTCTGTATGTAGTAAAAATGTTCTAAAATGTAATTGTAATAACTAATTATTATTATTATTATTATTATTATTATCATTATTATTATTATTATTATATTATTATTATTATATCATTTAATTTTTTTATTATTATTATTACATTTAATTATATTATATATTATTATTATTTATTATTATAATTATTATAGTTATTATATTATTTATTATTTATTTATTATATTATTTATTAATTAATTATTAGTATATATATGTAATTATTATTATTATTTTATTAATATTTATATTATTATTATATTATTTAATTATATTAATTATTATATTATATATTCTTATTTTTTCAAGTATTATTATATTAACATTACTTATTTATTATTAGTTATCTATTATTATTATTATTATTATATTATTAATTATTATTATATTTTTATTATTATATTATTATTTTTAATTATTATATTATTATTATTATCATTATTATTATTATTTTTTATTAATTTTTTATTTACATTAATTATTATTATTAGATGAAATATATGATATTAAATTATTATTATTATTATTATTATTATATTATTATGTCAAGATTTATAGTAGATATAAAATTTGGTTTTATTGAACTTATAGTACATGACAGTTTTATATTTGTGTATACATACCAAAACTGTTCTATGCTATATTATAATAGCATAAAATTATTTATTATTATTATTATTATTATTATTATTATATTATTAATTTTATTATTATATTTTTATTTATTATTATTATTATTATTAGTAGTAGTAGTAGTATAGTAGTAGTAGTAGTAGTAGTAGTAGAGTAGTGGATGTGTAGTAGGGAGTAGGTAGTTGTAGTATTGTAATATTGGTGTTCTCGGACTCTGTCTCATCTCCTCCTCTATTACTTTTCATTAATTTTCTTCACAAAAAGCGTATGTCACAAAATCACATCCTTCTCTCCATTTTTGATTCCCTAATTTTATTTTTAACTCCAAAATCTTTTCTTCAAAAAAAAAAAAGAAAAAATCTAGTTCGCAAACTATTCATCCACTAAATACATGTTTAACACTCTGAACTAGTATTGCCGAATTTTATTTTAAGCCTTATATATTAATAGTATAGATACTATCTAACAAAGCCTACCATATTATAATATATATATATATATTAATCTTTATAAATAAGTATAAATACCATACATGTTAAGCGTAATTTAATATATCTATATAATATATATAATATATATATAATATTTACTAATAATATAATATATATTATCTATATTATACAGTGGCGTATCCAGTTTTTTCGGGGGGGCCCAGACAAAAATCGTTTCTTATATATATATTACTAACATATCATTAATGGGAATATAGTAGAGTATATATATATATATATATATATAATATATATTATCATATATATATATATATGATGTAATACTATATATATAGTAGTCTGGTGGATAGTAGTAGTTAATAAGAATTATATAAATAATAATAATATATATTATGTATATATATATATAAAAGTGGAAGGACCTAAATGATTCAAAATTTCTAAGCAAAAAATGGGGTTTCAGGTGGGAAGTCTGTAATTTAAAGATAAAATTAGCTAAAAAGTAATACCTAACAAACGTCATAATTTGTTAACTTTTTTCAATCGCTTCGGACATTGACGAGTTGATAGTCCTAAAATCGATGATAACATCTTCAGTTTTTTATGGTGTCAATTATTTCAATTTGTTATGTAGAGTGGAGGGCAATTGTTTCCAGTATAGTCTTCATTTCCTTTATTGTTTATTTCTCTATGTAGCTTTCCAGAATGTTCAGTTTAATGTTTGAAATATGATTCTTTGTCCTACGAGCAACAAGTCAGGCAGGGAAGTAGACAGGGAGTAAAAATATCTGTCACCAGTATATTTTGAACAAAAGTA
>JABUQX010133263.1:7500-10000 GCA_015478945.1 Trachelipus rathkii | reverse complement strand
ATATATATATATATATAGATAATATAATCTTATATGAAATATTTTTAATTAAATAAAATTTATAAGATATAAATAAAAAATATTTGAATATTTATATTATAAATATTTTTGGGTTTTGTTTTTCCCCCCTCGGATAACCGGACAGACTTCTCGGTACCCGACTCGGCGAGTTCAAGGACTACGGAAAAAGGACTATCACTACAAACTGGCTACAATAAACGCGAGCACCTTCTCTGGAAAAGAGGAGGAGGCTGTAGAGCTGATGATGGAGAGAGGTCTGGATATCTTGGGCGTGTGCGAGGTGAGGTATAAAGGAGAGGGAGTGAAGAAATTACACAATGATTATGTCATGGTGTATAAGGGTAGAGAGGAAGAGAGAAGACACGGTGTAGCGATTGTTATGACACCAGAAACATATAAAAGTGTAATAGAAACGGTATTAGTGAACGAAAGAATTATGGCTGTGACGTTGAAGAGTGGAGAGTCAAAATTAAGTATTATACAGGTCTATGCGCCGCATCAGGGAAGACCTGCGGATGAGAAGATAGAGTTTATGGAGACCCTGCAGGGTGTATATGATGGAAGAAGAGGAGGACACATAATAATTATGGGAGATATGAATGCACATGTGGGATTGAGGAGAGAAGGAGAGGAAGCAGCTGTGGGGGCGTTCGGAGTTGGAACAAGAAATATAGAGGGGGAAAGACTAGTTGACTTTGCTATAAGAAATGGTGCAGCGATCATGAGCACCTTTTTTAAACATGGAGAGAGTAAAAAGTGGACATGGTACCGCTGGAATTCAGAAAACCAGGAATATACGGAAAAATCTATGATAGACCTAATGATATGTAATGATAAGAGGGTGTTTATGGATGTCAAAAGCATACCATCAGTGTCTCTGGATTCGGACCACAGACTTGTGGTGGGGAAGATAAGATGGAGACAAAGGAAGAAGCCGAAGAAAGTAACCAGAGAACGATATTGTTTTGAAAAATTAAAAGATGAAAACACAAGAGAAGATTTCAACAGCAAACGTATTAGAAAATATGAAGAAATCTCAGAAATGTGGAACGAACAGAAGAAGGTTGGAAAGATTTCAGAGATGGTGTGGAGATGGTTGCACTAGAAGTGATTGGTACAAATAAGATAAGTAGTGGGAAAAAGAAAGAAGGTTTGTGGAATGAGGAAGTCAAAAACGTAGTAAAAGAAAAAAACAAGAAATACCGTTTATGGATGAAGACAAGGACAGAGGAAAATAGACAAGCTTATGTTCTGGCGAGAAATCATGCAGAAATAGTAAAAAGACGAAACATCGATTTATCATGGGAAAGAATAGGAGGAGAATTGGAGGAAGACATGAGGAGCACTAGGAAGTTGATATATGGAATGGCTAAGAGATTAAGAACAAAAGATGAACCTAACACGAATGTGATATTCAACAAAGATAGAGAACCAATAGTGGATAGTGAAAAGGTCGAGGAGATATGGACAGAATATTTTGATGAATTATTAAATGTGGTGGACAACGAGGAATATATGGAAGAGGATAACCCACAAATGGAAGACCGAGAACAGGATGACTTGGAACCGATACATGGCGAGGAAGTGAGACAAGCTATAAGAGCCTTAAAGAATGGAAAGAGCCCAGGAGTCGATGGACTAAATAATGAATTATTCAAAACAGGAGAAGGCATGGTGGCATGGATGACAGAACTTATAAATTGTATATGGAGAGAGGAGAACATACCGTCAGATTGGAGAAAAGCTGTGATATGTCCAATACATAAAAAAGGAGATAGAAGAGAATGCCAGAATTACAGAGGAATAGTGTTGCTGTTGAGTGCATATAAAATATACGAGAGAATAATAGAGAAAAGACTTCGGAGAGAATTAGAGGGAAAGATTGGAGAGTGGCAACACGGATTCAGGCCAAATAGAAGTGTAATTGACTTGATATTCTCTTTAAAAATGATAGTGGAGAAGAGCATAGAATGGAATAAGGTAGCATATATCGCATTTATAGATCTAGAGAAAGCTTTTGATAGAATACAAAGAGAGAGATTGTGGATGGTGATGGAAGACCCTGCATATGGAATAAATAAGAAGCTGATAAGGATAATAAGGAATATGTATGAAAACCCCATAAACACGGTTAGAACGGAGATGGGAAAGGAGAAATGGTTTGAAACGAAGACTGGAGTAAGGCAGGGCAGTGTGCTGTCCCCTTTACTTTTTGCATTATATCTGGACAACTGCTTGAAGAGGATATGTGTAAGAGAGGATAGGGAGTACACCTTTGTATACGCTGACGACGCGGCTGTGGTGACAAAGGAACAACACGAACTACAAGCTGCTGTGAATTCTTGGAATGAAGTTATGATGGAGTGGGGAATGAAAATAAACAGGGAGAAGACGGAAATAATGACGATATCGAGACAGGGAGAACACGCGGAGATATGGATGGAAGGTACACAGTTAAAACAGACCAGCAGATTCAAAT
>JABUQX010133262.1:22500-31395 GCA_015478945.1 Trachelipus rathkii | reverse complement strand
TATATGGCAGGTTATATATATATATATATATATAAGCTTTCTTTATATTCATATATGTTCCTTAGGAAATTTTATAAACAATGAATATTTTCATGTGTATATATATATACAAGTAGGAGGGCATATATATATATATGAGTATATATATATATATATATATATATATATATATATATATATATATATATATATATATATATATATATATATTAACCGTGAAAGTTCTTTCCTCTTATTGTCTGCTGTTCAACGCGGAGGTATAATAATAAATAAAGATTTTCGTAATTTATATAATTCATACATGACAATTTCCTTTCTTGACTGTAAACACCATTAGTATAAAATATAATTTTAATATATAAGGGTGCAAACTAGATTCTGAGGTACTTTCAAGTATAAGAGATAGGTCTGAAACTTTTGAATATGTAATCTAAGTGTATGGATGCTCTGAAACCAAAAATTTCAAGTCTGTAGGATGTATATAGAGGGGGGTCACCCCCGAGAGCGTAGCCGCTACAGTAGTATGTGGGGGAGATCGACTGGAGGCGGGGCTTATTGCAATGTAACATCGCAACATTGCGGTCGTTGGGAGCGTAATGCTGCAAATGTTGCAAACAAAATTTGCAACATTTTGCAACATTTTGCAACATTTTGCAACATTGATATTTTGGCGTATTAAGACGTTTTTTGGGTCAAATTATGGGTTTTCGGGGTCGTAGAAGCGTTTTCCGGGGTCAACGACGCGATTGGATCAACCTCCAAGGCCCTGGCGTATCTCACCGCACCGCACCACGTCACATCGTGTTTTTCGCCGCGCCGTCTCGCTTTTCTATATCTCAGCTACCTTTCTGAGCCCTTTTTTAGTATTTTTATCTGTTATGACGATACATTTCAATCTTTTTATATATTTCACTTAGGTCCGTGAGTTACATTTCACATACACGAGTGTTTTTTTTCATACGACGTCACAACCAGGTACCTACTATCGTTAGGCCTAAATACATTATCCTATCAATTGGTTTTAGAGCAACCATTAGGCTTAAATACCTACCTATATCAACATTAGTAACAACATGACACATCACAATAAAGATATGTGATTTTGTCAAAACGTTTGAGATCAGACCGCGAAACCGTCACGTGCGCCCGCAGGCGCACCCCGCCACGAAACCGCCGCGTGCGCCCGCAGGCGCACCCCGCCGCGTGAGCCCGCAGGCGCAATATTTCCGCGTAACTGCCGCCGCGTGCGCCCGTAGGCGCAATATTACCGAGCGAACGATAAATATGATATCAATGTAAACTATTCAAAGAATTTCTTTTCAAATATACTATGAATCATTCATTTTTACTACAATTGTACGAAATTTTATTAAAAACATATACTTTACATACCTTAAAGCAGTAAATCAGTAAATCAATAGAGGTGTTACCTAACACCAAAGGGATTAGTAGGCTTTTGTTTTTACTGTTTTACTGCTTTAACTCATGTTTTACTGCTTTAACTCATATGTTTACCGCTTTTTAACTCGCCATTACATGGTCTTAAAACAGCAACCTGCAAATCAATAGAGTGTGCTACCTAGCACCAAAGGGATTGGTATGCTTTTGTTTTACTGCTTTTACTGATTTAACTCATATGCTTTACTGCTTTTAACTCATATATTTATTAACATTAAGTTTTCTTTAAAGCAAAAATCAGTAAATCAATAGAGGTGTTACCCAGCAACAAAGGGATTAGTATGCTTGTTTTACTGCTTTACTGATTTAACTCATATGCTTTACTGCTTTAACTCATATATTTATTAACATTACATACCTTAAAGCAGTAAATCAGTAAATCAATAGAGGTGTTACCTAGCACCAAAGGGATTAGTATGCTTTTGTTTTACTGCTTTCACTTTCTGCTTTACTGCTTTAACTCACAGCTTTACTGCTTTAACTCACATACATTACATACCTTAAAGCAGTAAATCAGTAAATCAATAGAGGTGTTACCTAACACCTAAGGGATAGTATGCTTTGTTTTACTGCTTTACTGTTTTTAACTTTCTGCTTTTTTACTGCTTTAACTTTCTGCTTACTGCTTTAACTTTCCTTTACTGTTTTTAACTTTCTGCTTTACTGTTTTAACTTTCTGCTTTACTGCTTTAACTCATATGTTTTACTGCTTTAACTCATATATTTATTAACATTATGTTTTTTATTTTGTTTTAATACTTTTATTTATTTTATTATTATTTTTATTTATTTTTATTATTATTTTTTTTATTTTTATTATTTTATTTTTATTTTTATTATTATACTTAGTGTTATTTACTTCATGCCTATTGTTATTATTATTTAGACACACACATACACACACACACACACACACACACACACACACACACACACACACACACACACTTTTACACTTATACACACATTCACTATGACACTTATACACACATTCACTATGACACTTACATTTACCCATAGACACTTACATTTACACTTATACACACGCGGTCACACACACACACACATCTCCTTACACTTATACACACATTAACACTATGACACTTATACACACATTCACTATGACACTTACATTTACCCATAGACACTTACATTTACAACTCTTACACACACACACACACACACACACACACACACACACACACACCACACACAGATTTACTTACACTCACACACAGATTTATTATTTACATACGCAGATTTACTTACACCTCACACAGATTTGTACTTTGTATACCACACACAGATTTGTTTTCTTATTAATTCCTCACACAGATTTACTCTACACCTCACACACAGATTTACTTACACACACAGATTTACTTACACACACAGATTTATTACACACACAGATTTACTTACACTCACACACAGATTTACTTACACACACAAACACACCAACACACACACACACACGCACACTCACTTACACATATAACGTATAATTTATTAAAACATTTTATGTTTTAATTAAACACGTACATTTATATTACTCATTCAAATATAACTAAAATTATTTCAAAGTTTCTTAAAACTTCTATAACAAATCATTATCTTTGAACAAAGAATTTATTATTAACTGTTAATACTTTTTGTTTATAAATTTTATAACTATCAAGTTTTAAAATAACTTTTACTAAAAATTTATGAAATTTTATTAAAAACATATATTTTACGTACCTTAAAGCAATAAATCAGTAAATCAGTAAGGTCAGTCCCTAGCACCCCTCTACACCAAGCTATGCCACGTTTTGTTCTATTGACTTACTGCTTTACATCATCTTTAGCCATGTAATAAGTATAAAAATAACAAAATAAGTTCTCTGCTAACATAACATGTATTTATTAAAATCTTTCTAAGCTCTTATTTAAAATAACAATTATTCAATTTCACATTTATATTATTCGTTCGATGTTAACTAAAATATTTCAAAGTTTTCTAAATAATTCGTATTTTCTTTATTATTATTATTATTATTATTATTATTATTATTATTATTATTATTATTATTATTATTATTATTATTATTATTATTATTATTATTATTATTATTATTATTATTATTATTATTATTATTATTATTATTATTATTATTATTATTATTATTATCTATGTACATTGACAATCCATCATGAGAAAACACAACAACCTGCACTCACAGATACGAAACCGACCTCTCTGTAAATGTGTTGGAAATAACTACTTCTTTAGGCTCCACTTTGTATTAATCCTTTTGTAGCCTGGGGCGATTTAGGCCTAATTCCAGGTCAAAATATATTTCAAACTGCCTGTAAAATGTGGTGCAATAACCATGTTAGCCTAAATTTAGCCTAAATTTAGATGCTTCTCGTATCCCATAAATAGATTTAAGCCTACCAGGTCAAAAAGGTAATTCCAGTATAGACAAGAATCATTGTTATTATTATTTTTTATAAATATATTTCAAACTGAAACACGCTGGATCGGTAAGATCCTTTAAGCAGGTGAAAAGGAAATGTTTTCCTTACTTGTGATTGGTCGGGGTAATCCTTATCTCTATATGACCTCGTATGTGATTGGTCGAGAATTATTTTATCGTCTTTGAAATTAACTTTGTTCTTTAAACTTGTATTTGAGCAGGTGTGTTTTATTATCTTTTAGACCCAACTCATTTTAAAATCACAGTCATTTTAGCTGTTAAGCAGTGCACAAGTTATCTGATTTATGTATTAAAAGTGTTTTATGTTTACTAAGTGTATATCATTTTTATAATAAATACTTACATAAGGAATAATTATTAATTTCACCAGAATAGATAATAATTAATTCACTATTTGTAGATCACGTGAAGCAAAACGCAAGAGCGCTCGCAAGCGCGACCCGGTGCGGAAAACTGACGCATGAAACCACTGGCGTATTATTAATACGCGGTCGCGAAAATATGGCGCGTTGTATTTCAAAGTGGTAGGGCACACATCCTAGAGGTTGATATCTTTTGGACACCGTCCCATTCAGTATGTATAATATTAGTTTGTGTACTGTATCATGGCATATTTACGAATATTTATAACATGTGTTCAAGCCCATTAGTTTATTTAAAGTCCTGGTATATCAGTGTTTATTACAAACCAAGGGAGATATTCTCGATGGCTGCCGAATGCATACAACATCTGATATAGAAGAGGTATGAACTTACATACTTCGATGTAATTTTGAAGTATAATGATATGATACCAATACTGGAAATCCATAAAGAGAAATTATGGTTTGTACAATGAGGGGAAGTTTATTATGCATGTACACACATTGTGTATTTAACTAATATAGTAATTATGTAATAATATTTTAGATTAAACAATCCTTTTTCTTTGCAACTCTATACATAGAGAAGATTAAACCGTAAAGACATACCTTGAAAAGGGAGGAATTTGATAACTTCTTTACATTAACTCTACTACCGTATAGGTGTAACTTTAAGGCATATAAAACTTGTTTTACATTCCTTAATAAGATCTTAAAGGCATACCACAAAGAGGAATGGCCTACGTCACAGTTGAGTATTTTGCCCCATTTCCCAAGGAATTATAACTTTAGGATAAATGTAAACAAACTGCTTTCTACAAAACAAAAAGCTCTTTTCAAAAACTAAATAAGCTAAGAAACTTTACCAGTTGAAATGGTATTTTCTATGTAAATAAAATTAAAAATGTTCAAGTAAGAAATAAAATGGACGATTCATAATATAGGTGAAACGGTATATTTGAAAATACAAAAATGATGTAATGAAAGTTTACAACGGCGTATCATAAAGAAAGAAAATATTTCGCGACCGCGTAGTAATATTACGCCTGCGCGGGTTCATGCGTTGGTTCCGCACCGGGTCGCGCTTGCGGGCGTCTTGCGTTTTGCTTCACGTGATCTAATTATAAATCTAGTGAATTAATTATTATCTATTCTAGTGAAATTAAATAATTATTCTCAATGTAAGTATTTATTATAAATATGATATACACTTAGTAAAATAAAACAGTTTTAATACAAATCAGATAACTTGTGCACCGCCTAACAGCTAAAATGACTATGATTTAAAAATGAGTTTGGGTCTAAAAGATAATAAAACACATCTGCTCAAATACAAGTTTAAAGAACAAAGTTAATTTTCAAAAGACGATAAAATAATTCTCGACCAATCACATACGAGGTCATATGGAGATAAGGATTACCCCGACCAATCACAAGTAAGGGAAAACATTCTTCTAATTGTTTAAAGTGATCTTTCCTGATCCAGCATGTTTCAGTTTGAAATATATTTATAAAAATAATAATAATAACGTAATGATTCTTGTCTATACTGGAATTACCTTCTTTGACCTGGTATTAGCTTAAATCAGCATGGGATGTACAAAAAGGTTTATCTCAAATTTAGGGCTCAAATTTAGCCTAACGTAGTTATTGCACCACATTTGCCAGAAAAAGGTCAGTTTGAAATACATTTTTTTGACCTTGAATTAGGCCTAAATCGCCCTGGCTACAAAAAAGGATTATCCTAAATTTAGGCCTAAAGTAGTTATTCAACACATTTTACAGAGAGAGGTCAGTTTCGTATCTGTAAGGGGTGCGGGTTTGTTGTGTTTTCTCATGATGGATTGTCAATACATAGATAATAATAATAATAATAATAATAATAATAATAATAATAATAATAAAGAAACTGAAATATTTAAAAATCTTTGAAATATTTATAGTTAACATCGAATTCTTGTCTTACAAATGTAAGTGAATAATTGTTATTTTTAAATAAGAACTTAGAAAGATTTAATAAAATACATGTTATGTTAGCAGAGAAGAACTTATTTTGTTATTTTTATACTTATTACATGGCTAAAGATGATGTAAAGCTGTAAGTCAATAGAACAAAACGTGGCATAGCTTGGTGTAGAGGGGTGCTAGGGGCTGACCTTACTGATTTACTGATTTATTGCTTTAAGGTACGTAAAATATATGTTTTTAATAAAATTTCATAAAATTTTAGTAAAAGTTATTTTAAAACTTGATAGTTATAAAATTTATAAACAAAAAGTATTAACAGTTAATAATAAATTCTTTGTTCAAAGATAATGATTGATTTATTATAGAAGTTTTAAGAAACTTTGAAATAATTTTAGTTATATTTGAATGAGTAATATAAATGTACGTGTTTAATTAAAACATAAAATGTTTTAATAAATTATACGTTATATGTGTAAGTGAGTGTGCGTGTGTGTGTGTGTGTGTGTATGAAATCTGTGTGAGTGTAAGTAAATCTGTGTGTGTATGTAAATCTGTGTGTGTAAGTAAATCTGTGTATGTAAGTAAATCTGTGTGTGAGTGTAAGTAAATCTGTGTGAGTGTAAGTAAATCTGTGTGTGAGTGTAAGTAAATCTGTGTGAGTGTAAGTGTGTGTGTGTAAGTAAATCTGTGTGTGAGTGTAAGTAAATCTGTGTGTGAGTGTGTGTGTGTGTGTGTGTGTGTGTGTGTAAGTGTAAATGTAAGTATCTATGGGTAAATGTAAGTGTCATAGTGAATGTGTGTATAAGTGTCATAGTGAATGTGTGTATAAGTGTGTGTGTGTGTGTGTGTGACCGTGTGTGTATAAGTGTAAATGTAAGTGTCTATGGGTAAATGTAAGTGTCATAGTGAATGTGTGTATAAGTGTCATAGTGAATGTGTGTATAAGTGTCAAAGTGAATGTGTGTATAAGTGTAAGTGTGTGTGTGTGTGTGTGTGTGTGTATGTGTGTTCTAAATAATAATAACAATAGGCATGAAGTAAATAACACTAAGTATAATAATAAAAATAAAAATAAAATAATAAAAATAATAAAAATAATAATAAAAATAAATAAAAATAATAATAAAAATAAAATAAAAAGTATTAAAACAAAATAAAAAACATAATGTTAATAAATATATGAGTTAAAGCAGTAAAACATATGAGTTAAAGCAGTAAAGCAGAAAGTTAAAGCAGTAAAGCAGAAAGTTAAAGCAGTAAAGCAGAAAGTTAAAGCAGTAAAGCAGAAAGTTAAAGCAGTAAAGCAGTAAAGTTAAAGCAGTAAAGCAGTAAAACAAAAGCATACTAATCCCTTAGGTGTTAGGGTAACACTTATTTGATTTACTCATTTACTGCTTTAAGGTATGCATGTATGTGAGTTAAAGCAGTGAAGCAGTAGCAGCAAAGCAGAAAGTTAAAGCAGTAAAGGTAAAACAAAAGCATACTAATCCCTTTGGTGCTAGGTAACACCTCTATTGATTTACTGATTTACTGCTTTAAGGTGTGTAATGTTAATAAATATGAGTTAAAGCAGTAAAGCATATGAGTTAAAGCAGTAAAGCAGTAAAACAAAAGCATACTAATCCCTTTGGTGCTAGGTAACACCTCTATTGATTTACTGATTTACTGCTTTAAGGTATGTAATGTTAATAATAAATACATGAGTTAAAAAGCAGAAAGTTATTATGAGAGTTAAATCAGTAAAGCAGTAAAAACAAAAGCATACCAATCCCTTGAAAAGAAAACACCCCATGATTTTACTGGATTTACTGTTTTAGTTATAATGTATGGTGCTAAAGCAGTAAATATATGAGTTAAAGCAGCAAAAACATAGGAGTTAAAGCAGTAAAGCAGTAAACAAAAGCCTACTAATCCCTTTGTTGCTAGATAACACCTCTATTGATTTACTGATTTACTGCTTTAAGGTATGTAAAGTATATGTTTTTAATAAAATTTCGTACAATTGTAGTAAAAATGAATGATTCATAGTATATTTGAAAAGAAATTCTTTGAATAGTTTACATTGATATCATATTTATCGTTCGCTCGGTAATATTGCGCGTACGGGCGCACGCGGTCCGCCGCAGTGGCCCGGAAATATTGCGCCTGCGGGCTCACGCGGCGGGGTGCGCCTGCGGGCGCACGCGGCGGTTTCGTGGCGGGGTGCGCCTGCGGGCGCACGTGACGGTTTCGCGGTCTGATCTCAAACGTTTTGACAAAATCACATATCTTTATTGTGATGTGTCATGTTGTTACTAATGTTGATATAGGTAGGTATTTAAGCCTAATGGTTGCTCTAAAACCAATTGATAGGATAATGTATTTAGGCCTAACGAAAGTAGGTACCTGGTTGTGACGTCGTATGAAAAAAACACTCGTGTATGTGAAATGTAACTCACGGACCTAAGTGAAATATATAAAAAGATTGAAATGTATCGTCATAACAGATAAAAATACTAAAAAAGGGCTCAGAAAGGTAGCTGAGATATAGAAAAGCGAGACGGCGCGGCGAAAAAGACGATGTGACGCTGTGCGGTGCGGTGAGATACGCCAGGGCCTTGGGGGTTGATCCAATCGCGTCGTTGACC
>JABUQX010133262.1:10000-17500 GCA_015478945.1 Trachelipus rathkii | reverse complement strand
TCGAACCGTTGAATCCAATGAAAGGTCCAATATAAGGCGTTTCTAATGTATCCATGATTTGATCAATGCGCACGTAGTTTTCAAAGCTGTAGTTACGAGAGAAACATTGCTTGACATATGTAGAGACGAAGTTGCTTGAAATTTAGGTCCTTATTTGAAAAATTATACATAAAAAGGAGCGGGTCACAGAACCATTTAGAATTCGAAAAGGAATCAGAGTTCGTAGTGGAATCCAAAAATAAATTTCTGCCCATAATCCAAACTTAAAATGATGAAAGAAATCCATACCGTAAAGGAAGTTACATATGTAGAGGCGAAGTTGCTTGAAATTTAGGTCCTGTATTTGAAAAATTTCTTCATACATAAAAGGGAGCGGTCACAGAACCATTTAGAATTCGAAATGGAATCAGAGTTCGTAGTGGAATCCAAAAATGAGTTTCTGCCCATAATCCAAACTTAAAATGATGAAAGAAATCCATAACGTAAAGGAAGTTTGCTATGTCTGACGATGAATCCTCGAACTGTGATAGTTGTGAAAAGATGAAAACCATAATCCAAAATTAATTAAAAATGAAAATTGAAGTCCAGTATTGATAATGTTCGTTTGCTTGAGTCATTTTCTCCGAGTGTTCTGATTGGGAATTTTTATATTATTTTAGTTTTTTCTTTTTCTTCAATTTGTGTTTTTCAGAAGGCGTTGATTGAAGTTCTGGGTGTTCTGCTCTACTCCGGGTTCACCAATTATATAGGGCTATTACTTGTTAGATTGGTTCTTCTTTTGTGAGCAAGCACCCTATATAAGAGGATGGTAAATTTAAAAATCCATATTTGAAATGATGTTTTTATTCAACATATGTAAAGATATTCAATGAATGCGAAGAAGTAATAAAAGTCCCTTCTGTTGAGATACTCTCTCTTCGTAGACGAATTTGTAGTCACAGACTTTCCAGCGCGTTATCACCCTTACCTCTGACTCTTCGTTTTAGCGAAAATTTGTGATCGAAATTCAGAGTCGCAGCCCTTTCCTTGAAATTTACCTCTCTTGCCGGGAGAATTTCTGGAGAGAGTATCTTGAGTGAATCTATTTCTTCTGATTCGTATTGTTAATTTTATCTGACTGAAGAGTATCTCAAAAGGTCGGGTTTATATATTATTTCACTTCGACTTATGCTAAAATTTTGCTCGCCTAAATCTTAGCACAAGTACGAACAAAAATTAAAATTTTTACAAAGTTATAATGGAGTGCTACATTATCATATACATATTACATACTGTTGTTGCTACAGTAGCTAATAGCAGCAGCATAGCAGTACATATTGTTATTGTTATATAAAGAGTTATTGATATATTATTATATTGGTTAAGTTATTATATTATTATATTGTTATATATATATATGTTATTATATTATATATATTATTATATATATATATATATATATATATTATAAATACATATATATTATATATATGTTATATATATATATATATATGTTATTATTATTATTAAAGAATGAATGAAGAAGAAGATATGATATGTTGCTATATATATAAGTTGGTTATTAGTTGCATACTATATATATATATATATATATATATATAAATATATAGATATATATAAGAAGATAAAGAGCAGGTATATGCGAAAGCCCTTTATGAGAGTTGTTATAAATATATATATATATATATATATATATATATATATATATATATATATATATATATATATATATATATATATTCAAATGTTTGAATTTTATTTAATTTTTCATAAATTTTATTTTAAATAACACATTTAAGTTAAAATACACGTAACTATAAACAAATATTTCATTTTTGAAAAATTATTTTATGTAAATTTAGCTGAAGCCAATGTCACTCTTACGTGTTCGAACAAACTATACTTATACACATGGGTAACAACGATATCCGATAACTTACGATTATCGGAAAAAACAATCGATATCTGATAACATTACCTCAAAACGGACTATTATTATTATTATTATTATTATTATTATTATTATTATTATTATTATTATTATTATTATTATTATTATTATTATTATTATTATTATTATTATTATTATTATTATTATTATTATTATTATTATTATTATTATTATTATTATTATTATTATTATTATTATTATCTGCTTGATTCGATTTGATAAAAAATTAATTCAATGATTTTATTTTTTAAAAAAATACTTTTAAATCAACATGCTTAAAAATAAGGAGCATAATAAAAAACAATATTTATTAGATAAAGAAAATTAAAATTTTAAAATTTTAAAATTTATTTTAGAAAGATAATTGTTACCGCCAGTATTTAAAAACCTATTTTATCTTTTAAAATTCTTCTAATTTTAAAAATCAATTAAACAATTTTTATAATAACATTTAAATTTTTATTTAACAATAAACAATTTCAATTTAAAAATTATTTTTTTTTATAATGCATTTAGGTTGGATTTATCATTCGATGAGCAACCTCTTACAGATATTTCTGGGTTGTTCAACCCCCCCCCAAAAAAAAAAAAATATATATATATATATATATATATATATAATATATATATATATATATATATATATATATATAATAAAAAATATATATATATATATATATATATATATATATATATATATATATATATATATATATATATATATATATAAAACCAATTGTTTGTTAATTAAATATTTAAATAGTTTTTAAAAAATTAAAAAATTCTTTTATAAATCAAAACAAACATAAAAATATCAAGCTGTTTTCCAAATTTATTGGTAACTATTTTGCTTATAAAATAAATGACAAACTATTCAAAATTCTTTTTATTTTTATTGTTTTATTTATTTTTTAAGTTACTTTTTAAGAAATTATTTAAAAATATTTAATTGAAAAAATTAAACCTTAGAATTATTTTTTACACATCGAATTCTCAATTTGTATATAATAAAATAATAATAATAATAATAATAATAATAATAATAATAATAATAATAATAATAATAATAATAATAATAATAATAATAATAATAATAATAATAATATGAATTATATATAATAATAATAGCAATACCAAATAATATAATAATAATAATAATAAGTAATAATAATAATAATATAATAATAATAAATTAGATAATATATAATTATTATTAAATTATAATAATAATAATAATAATAATAATAATAATAATAATAATAATAATAATAATAATAATAATAATAATAATAATAATAATAATAATAATAATAATAATAATAATATAATTAATATTATTAATAATAATAAGAACTAATAATAATAATAATAATATATTAATATAATAATAATATAATAATAATAATAATAATCAATAATAAAATAATTAGTACTAATTAATAATAATGTAATACTAATTTTCGCTTGATTTTTATCATTAATATAACATAGATTAGTTTTAATACTAATGAATAAATAATAACTTTATAATTAAAAATTATAAGATAAAAATATATTTTAAATTCAGAGATTAAAGGAACAAATTAGCTTATTTTGATAATAACATTACATGAATTTTAGAATACAATACAAAACAAAATTTCAATATATATATATATGGAGATCATTTACAGCAACAAAGGTAATCTCCCAACTATCTGAATAGGGATTACTAATTACAACAAAAGTAGTAATGAGATTCTTAATGGGTAGATAATTTTATCAGTAATAATAATATTTATATTATTAATATAAATACTTGTGGTAATAATAATAGTGAATGGAAATGGCATATCATCATAAATAACAAAATTACAGAGTATAGAACAGTAATCGTAGTTAACACTAATAACAATAACAATATTGATAAAATAAAACTATTACTGAAATAATAATAATAATAATAATAATAATAATAATAATAATAATAATAATAATAATAATAATAATAATAATAATAATAATAATAATAATAATAATAATAACAATAATAATTCAAAATTCAAAATTTTTATTCAGAGTAGCAAAACTACAATTTAACCATTTAGTAAAATAGATAGACATACAATTTTATATTTTATAGTTCAATATTTATACAATTTCAATATATCAAAAAATTATATAAAACAGGATTTAATTTCCCTATTATCAGAAATGGGGCTATTAATTGCAACAAAGTATTTTGTCCTTTGAACAACGAATATAAATAAAAACATGATTTTCTAATATCATAATGTAAATAACAAAACCAAATAGCAGGAAGTAGATCATTAAATGCTGCCTCTAAAGTCTAATCTATAGAATTTATAAGAAGGAAACTAATTATACAATCAATGTTTGACCGCAAATTGAGCAGTCACAACAGCTACGTATTCGATTTGTGAAAGTAGGTCGTGGTCTAGAATGGGGTGTGAAAAACTGAGAATTTAGAAACTCCTACTAGACACATATATCGGAGGCCTCCTTTAGTTGCTCACAAAAGACGTCGCGCATATATTATCTATTACTTATTATTATATTATCTATTTTTTTTTAATTAATTATATTATATTCAAATTATATTATATTATTTTCTGATTACTAATTTTATTATCATCACTGCTCATGATAAGAAGGAAGATTTCATCACTACTATTATTCATGTAAATGGATGAGCTTGCCTTACTCAAGTCACTCCTACATTCATTTCTAATTGATTTTTATTAATTTCTTCTTCTTCTACGATCTTAAAGCAAAAACATTCTTTATTCTTTAACGTGTACCCCCGACCAGTGAGTGTTGGAAAATAATGTAATATTTTGGTTTAACATCAAAACTTATAAATGCCTAAAATATTGGTAAAATATGAAAAAAGTACAAAAATGCTGGATGGTGAGGATTTGGAACAAGTATCTGAGTTTAAATATTTTAGGTTATATGATGAATGAAAAGACCGAGTCAAACCACGATGGTCTAGGGCAAATTGTTCACAATACTTTTTTGTTCATGAGGAGTGCGGGATCACATTAAAGATATTTAAGAAATAGAATCACAAAGGCACCCCAATTCATTTCACAAATTGATTTATTATATTTTGTAATACTTAGTATTAGTACTATGAGGTGCTTATTAATTTCATATATTATGATTAGTATATAAATGTATAAATAATATATATATATGTACTATATGAATATAATATATATATTTATATGATATATATATATATATGTATTAGTATAGTATCTACATATAATTAAAAATATTCTAATATACTTTGTAATATTAAAAAAGATGTATAATAAATGTTTGTTATAGAAGTGTATTATGACATTCATTACAAAGGTAGATTATTATGTTAGTTTGCATTATGTGTTTTTAAACGTTATTATTATATTTATGTTAGTTAATAATATAATTCTATTTATTATAGATTATATGTTGTGATTATTATTATTAAATATAAGATATATATTTATTTATTATTATTAATTTCTATAGTCGATGTTATTACAAAGTATATCTTTAATAAGGTAACATATAAGATGACAAATCATAAAAAGATAAACACAAATAGTATATAAAGAAAACAACTAATAGACAAAGAAATAAATAGGAAAATTTTTTTTCTTTTTAATGTTTGGAATTTTATTTGTATAAGATAGATTAATAATTGTTAAATCGTTGATACTCAAAAAACTGTTTTATCTTTTTACCTGTTTAATTAGAAAATAATTATGCAAATTTTAAATTATCATTTATAGGCTAGTATTTGGAAGAAATTAACTAAATATAAAATAGTATGTATATTATAAAGAATTATAATTAAAGATAAGCTCGTAATGCAAAATGTTGTGAAAATGCTAAGTAATTTTTCTTTGGTAATGGTATAAGAAATATTCTGGGTTCTTCATGACCATCGTATAAGACAATGTATATATATAATAATATAAAGATAAATAATAGTATGTATATACTAAATGATATATATAATAATATCATAGTTATGTACTAATCATTATAATATAATAATAATAAATACCAAATATATATATAATTATATATAATGAATATAATATATAAGTATTATGTATTTAGGTCCGTTCGTTCAGGTGGGCCAGCTGCCCCCTCCCTGTAAGTGGTTATACATACATAGGGGGCATATAGTGTTCTACCTACTGCTCGAAGATTTTTTGATCCAACGTCCCTTTCCGGGTGCGGTAATACGTTAAAAATAATTATAAAAATATGTATGATTATATACATTATATTATTATAAGTATACTGAGTATATTATATATATAATTGTGATTATATAAATTATATAATCATGCATCATATATAGGTATAATAGCATTATATATATATCATTATAAATTACCCATGCATGTTTGGCGAAGGCTAGTTCCAATCGTCATTTTCTCACATTTCTCTTGCCGGATACGGAGGTCTTCTCACTGCTTATTTTAGATGCTCATCTTCATTCACTGTGTAGATAAAAAACTATGTATTCTATACATCTTTTTTATAAGTCTGATATACCGTGATATTATAAATTCCAGAATTTGGTGTTCTAGGTTCGAGATTACTCAATTCTTTCTATAAGGTAAGTTTACATGAGTTCAAAGTACGGCGCAACATTGACCTCATCTAACCTCTGATGACGGCTACTCACTAATTCAACACCCCCTACCAAAGTCTCAAAATAATATTTCAATTCCCAATCAGACCATGAAAACTATTTGCGTAGAATTACCCTCGTACGTTTTATAAATTATAATAAACATTCTTGATGTAATTATACCTTTACAAATATTTTCAGACTGTAAAACATCATCTTACTTGGTCTCATAGAACCTATCATAAAAAAACTCATTCTCAAATACCAACACAGAAAATAGCCACATACAATCGTTACACAACACCTATAAAAAACAGATCGATAAGATCTATAACACTCTAAAGCCTAACACAAAAAAAAAACACAAAAACCTAACCTAACGTAACCTAACCTAACATAAAACAAAAATTAAAGAAAAATACCTGAAACAAAGTTCCTTCAATGTTATTCGTGTGTGTTCCTGTACTTGGGTCAACATTTTCATAAGAGATACGGATTTGCGATAGCCAGAAATTCGAAGTTGATGCATAAAAACATAAACATTTGACACATCTAAAATTAAATGTAGAACCTCTTTTCGTTATATAACAATTAATATTACACTTTTCACATTTTTTTCTTCTAATATTATGTGGTAATATTTAAGAAAACGTAACACATTGTTTTCGTCGCTTAACACATCATGTACACATTGTAGAGACATTGTTCAATAACTGATCAAATTTACGAAAATCACTGAGTCAATCTACTCAGGTAGTCACCACGAGTCGACCCTATAGTGACTCAAGCGACTCGAGTCATTTATTCGCCAAAATTTTTTCCTGATCAGTATCCTAAAGCCGAATTTTTTCATTGTTGTTCCTATCGTTTCAATTTAGTAATTAATGAACTAAATACTGTTCCAGAATTT
>JABUQX010133261.1:0-34525 GCA_015478945.1 Trachelipus rathkii | reverse complement strand
CTTATAAGATAAAAAAAAAGTGAAAGTGCGAAATAAAATAAAGAAGGAATATAGAGAAATAGTTAGAGATGAAAGAGAAAAATATCAATCAAGTATACAAGTTAAATTATTTGAAATGAGGTTATTGAATTTGGAGGATGTTTTGAAAAATCTGCTGTATGATAAATGATGAAATTAATAAAGTAATATAAATTTTATTCATATCATTGGAATTTGGTATTTGAAGGTTCGTCTTATTCAGGTTGTCTTAAAGATTAATATTAAATTAAAGGATTAAAGGAAATAATGATAAAAATGTGTGTTGAAAGTATTAGCAGATTTAAGAGTCTTCGAAGCATTTAATTTGAAATATTATATAAATGAGAGTATTATGTGATTATAAATCGTGCAACGCGAAAAATATTAGACGGAGCTTAAGGCTGCCTCTAATTTGGTATATCCTGCGGTGACATGGTGATATGTCAAATTTCCTTACCGATTAAGTTCAAAATAGAGAGTTTTCTTAGGAAATGCTATTGTAAGGCCGCTGAAATAGAACTAGGATGATGAGTAAGCGCTTAACTCATGCATCCTACTTCGGGACAAATGAATGATGATTTTGTAGCGATTTAATGCTGTTGAATAATGATTAGATGAGTTAAACTAAATCTAGTTAAAGGTTATAAGAGATTAATTTTTGAAAAAATCCATGGATTAAAGATCGTTAATAATTGTCGAATATTAAAGTGCTTAGTTGAAAAAGCATATTAGAGAATAAAGAATAGAGAACATCTGGAATGTGAAGAATACAGAGAATAGTGAAGAACATAATAATTAAATAAAGTAGAATGAGATGATTTGTATTGTTTTAGAGATTAAGTTGTAAAAGAACATAATAAAGTAATTAAAATAAAAATATCATACTAAAGTGTATTTAAATAATGAAAGTTATAAAAATTCTATTGTTGTGAGAGTTATCGGAATTAGAGCAGTAACATTTTAAAACCTCTTTAAAGTAAACCGTTCCCATTTATCTAGTATCCAGTCCTGATTAAAATATGTTATATATGAAAATAAGTTTTTAAGATTTGACGAAGATGTTTATCCAATACTACATTTATGTGTAATATTTATTATTTAAATATAAGTTCGAACAAATTAGGTTGAAAGTTTAATTTAATTCAGAAAAACATAAAGTTTAAATTAACTGTTCATTAAATAGTATATCAAGGAGATAATGAGTCTAAAAAATTGTAATTGGCTAATACTTTTTCATTTTTCTTTAATTTTTCTAAATAATAGAGGGGGAGTAATGTAAAATTTTAATTATTATAAAAATCTTAAATTAAAATAATAATAGATTAGTTTACCTTTTAAAAAGGGATCCGCTCACTTTTTATGATAAAAGATTCATTTACCAATAAAAGATGGTTGAAAAGGTATTTGCAGATATTTAATTTCAGAAAAACGTCATTTTATATAAAGTAGTTTGTTTTTTCATTTTTGATATATATTTCATTTCATAAATCGTTGTAAAACTAAAGTTCTGATTTGTTGAAGACTTAAAAATGGCCATTCCATTTATAAAAGTTATATCTTTTATTTTGGTTTTCTTTGATGCAAACTAAATATTTATGGACAACTTGTAATTTAATTACCATTTTATTGTCTTTTTATAAGCTTTATTAGGTTTATTTTATTAAATCTGTATCATTTTTTATTTATTATTCAATAATATATAAGGTAAAATCATTATTTATTTGTTAAATTACTTAATATCGTTTAGATATGCTGTTTTAACTTTTTGAGCTCCTCACTATTATATTTTTTGAAAGAACTATTAAAGTTGTGACCAAAGCTTCCATTTTAAGTTTGATTCGTCGTAATTTTAAGAGTTAGTTAATAGATTTATGTTTTTTTTTTATATTCCTAGTTATCCAAATAATTTATTTATAGTTAAATGTGTTATGAAATAACATTTACGAATAACATTAGTTTCTTCCTTAAATAACTTTAATATTCTTATTATTGTTATTTCTTTCGGTTGACATTTCTAGAGTACGTGACTGTAATCATCTTGATTTATTTTGTTAAGGGTAAAATTACTTTTAGGAATGCTTTAAGTTTATTATAAATAAATAAGCCACAGGATTTATTAAATTTGATATAATTTGATGTATTTATTTATTTTATTAATTTTAAATATTCTCAAGTAATGTAATTGCGTATAATATATTTTTTATAAGGTTAACAATATTTTTGTATTTATTTAGTCCTATTTAGTTATAATGGGAGATTAAAGATTATTTAGTTACCCTTTTTTTCTGAGTAAGTACAGTTAATTTTAATATAAGTTAGTTTAGATTTTTATTTATATTGTATAAACTTAGTTTAGTTGTAGTTCATTATTATTTAAGACTCGACCGTTGAAACTTCATTTCAGAATATCTTAGGCACCGAAAATCTACTCAACAGGAAGAACAAGGAGTTGATCTCCTTAGAGTTCTCTCTGCTAGCAACTGTAGTCTGACTACTTTAGAAAGGTCTAACTTTTCAGCTGGCGTCAATCTTAGTTGGTACTGAGTTGACAACCAAGTCTTTAGTTGGTACTGGAGCTTGGCCCATCTGAGACAGTTGGTACTGTCGCCTAGCTTTAATTAGCTATCCACGGCATTTAGTTGGTACTATCTGCCAAACCCAAGCTTTGGTTACCAAAGATTGGTTCCCTTTGAGACAGTTGGTACTGTCGCCTAGCTTTAATTGCTATTCCCACCCGTCAGACTTAGTTGTCACTGAGTTGACATCCCCGGCATTAGTTGCGATTATCTGCAAACCCAAGTCTTGGGTTGGTACCAAAAGGTTGGTACTGACCGCTAGCCTAACGGCTACCAGACAGTATAGTAGTACTAGTTGGTACTTGGTACTGCTCCTTTATCCCGTAGTTGCGTTACTACCCCAAGTTTGTAACCAAGCTTGCCCCTTTATGTATCGTTTTTTATTCCCATTATGTAAATATTGAACCTATGCACGCTTACTCTGAAGTTGTATACGCTACTATATTTTGTAGTAAATTTATTTATTATAAAAGTGTCTTTTTTATCTGTCACCCTTTAGTCGTAGCTTGTAAAGTTTCAAACTTTACATTTTGCTAAGCGCTGTACTAAACTTACAATTAATATAGTATATATATATATATAATATATATATATTATTATATAATATATTATATATTATAATATATATATATATATAATATAATATATATATATATATATATATGATAGTATAATATAATATATAGTATATATAAATACTTCTGAATTAATTTATATATATATATATATATATATATATATGTGTGTGTGAAATTGCATAATAAAAGAAAAAAATTCTATAGACTTTTCAAGAACTTTATTTAAATTAAAAGTTTTAAGAAATATAGTCGTAGATATTCCAATTCGTTGTTTTTTTGTTTTTTTTGATTTATTAATTCGTAAAATATTTTAGATTGTTTTGTATTTTACCCAGTTAGTTGGCCTTGAAGTCCCCCCTCGTTCGTCCATTGGAGCCGAGAGACCCGACTCCTGCCAATCTTTGCGGTTTACCCTATGGAATTCCTTTAGTTAAAGTAATACTATAGTGTAAAGGGAATTAAAATTATTCTTTTTTTAACTAAAGGAATACCATAGGGTAAACCGCAAAGATGGCAGGAATCGGGTCTCTCGGCCTCACAATGGACGACGAGGGGGACTTCAAGCCCCCTAAATGGGTAAAATAAAAAAAATCTAAAATATATATGCGTATAAAAAAGGCAAAAAAAAACAAAAACTAAACACGAATTCAAATCAACATATATTTATAAAACTTTTAATCTAAATAAAGTTCTTTGAAAAGTCTATGGATTTTTTTCTTTTATTATGCAATTTCACCTATATATATATATATATATATATATATTATATAATATATATATAATATATAATATTATATATATATATTACATATATATATATATATATATACTATATATATATAATATATTTATATATATATATATAATATATATATAATAAAGATAACTATTTACGTTATTTACTCTAAGATTAACTACTAATGTAAATATGTCAACACCGCTGCTAACCAATGTAAAATTTGAACTTTAAAGATACGGCTAATGGTGGCAGGATAAAAGAGACAACTTTAATAATACATAAATTAAATAAAAAATATAGTAGCGTAATACAAATTCGGAGTAAGCGTGTATAGGTTCAATATTTACATAAATGGGATAAAAAAAACGATACATAAAAGGGGCAAGCTTGGTTACAAACTTGGTTAGTACCAACTACGGATAAAGGAGCATACCAGCTACCAAACTAGTAACTTACTATACTGCTTGGTAGCCGTTAGGCTAAGCGCAGTACCAACCTTTGTACCAAAACCAAAAAGACTTGGGTCTTGGCAATAATACCAACTAAATCCGGGGATGTCAACTCAGTGACAACTAAGTCTGACGTGAATAGCTAATTAAAGTAGGCGACATACCAACTGTTCTCAAAAGGAAACCAATCTTTGGTACTAACCAAAGACTTGGGTTTGGCAGATAGTCCAACTAAGTATGACTGGTGGAGAATAGCTAAGGCACGCTAGGCGACAGTTACCAACTGTCTCAGATGGGCCAAAGCCTCCAGTACCACTAAAGACATGGTTGTCAAACTCATACCAACTAAGATTGGACGCCAGCTTGAAAAGTTAGACCTTCTCATAAAAGTAGTCAGAACTAACATTGCTAGCAAGAGAACTCTAAGGAGATCAACTCCTTGTTCTTCCTGTTGAGTAGATTTTGGGTGCCTAAGATATTCTAAAATGAAGTTTCAACAGTCGAGTCTTAAATAATAATGAACTACAACTAAACTAAGTTTATACAATATAAATAAAAACTAAAACTAACATATAAATTAAACTGCTACTTACTAAAAAAAAGGTAACTAAATACATCTTTAATCTACCCATTTATAACTAAAATAGACTAAATAAGATTACCAGAAAATATTGTTAAACCTTATAAAAAATTTTAATACGCAATGTTGCATTGATAATATTAAAATTTAAAAAAATTAAAAAATTACATCAAAATTATATCAAATTAATAAATCTTGTGGATTATGATTTATAATAAACTTAAAGCATTCCTAAAAAGTAATTTTACCCTTAACAAAATAAATCAAGATGATTACAGTCACGTACTCTAGAAATGTCAAACCGAAAAGAAATAAACCAATATAAGAATATTAAAGTTATTTTTAAGGAAAAACCTAATGATTCGGTAACATGTTATTTATAACACATTTAGCTATAAAAAATTATTGATAACTAGGAATGATTAAAAAAAACATAAATCTATAACTAACTCTTAAAATTACGACGAATCAAATTTTAAAATGGAAGCTGGTCACAACTTAATAGGTTATCTGTTCAAAAAAATATAATAGTGAGAGCCAAAAAGTTAAAAAACAGGCATATCTAAAACGAATTAAATAATAACAAAATAAATAATGATTTTAACTTTTATATTATGAATAATAAATAAAAAAATGATACGAGATAGATTTAATAAAATAAACCTAATAAAGCTTAGCACCCTATATAAAATGGTAAATTTAAAATTACACATTTTTGAATTATTATATATAGTTTGCATCAAGGAAAACCGAAATAAAAGATATAACTTTTATAAATGGTAAATAGGCAATTTTTAAGTCTCAACAAATCAGGAAACTTTTAGTTTTACAACGATTTTTTTAAAAGAAAAAAAATATTAAAAAAATTGAAAAAATAGACTAAAATTCCGATCAATAATATTTTCTGAAAATAATATCTGCCAAATACCTTTCCAAACCATTCTTTTATTTCGTTAAAGAACTTTTAGCATAAAACACGTGAAGCGGATCCCTTTTTAAAAGGTAAAATCTAATCTATTTTATTTGTATTAAGATTTATATAATAATAAAAATTTTACATATAATTGTAATATTTAGCAAAAAATAATAATAAAAATTAAAAATAATAGGCAATTAAATTTCTAGACCTATATATCTACTGTATATATTTAATGAAAAGTAATTTAAATCCATATGTTTTCTGAAAATTAAAATTCACCTAATTTGTTTCGACTGTATATTTAAATAATAAATATATCAAATATGATAGTATGATTATATTAATCTATCTTTCGTAAATCTTAAAATATTTATACAAATATAAACAATATATTTAATTCTGTTACTGGATACGGAGCTGTTTGTTAAAATACCAGGTTCAGATTGAACAATTTTTAAAATTTACTGGCTCTGGCTCCATCATTTTAAAATATGCGGACCCTGTTCAGGCTCCGGTCAAGCTTAAGAATGATCATTCTTGTATTGAAAACAATTTATTATTTTATTTTCAAAATTAATTTCTTAAAAAAACAATACAAACATCTTTTTTTACTTTATTTAATTCATTATGTTCTTCACTATTCTCTGTATTCTTTCACTTCCCAAGATGTTCCTATCTTATTCTCTTGAATATTGCTTTTTTTTTTCAACTAGTCCACTTTAATATTCGAACAGATTATTAACGATCTTTAAATCCATGGATTCTTTCACTAAATTACTATACATAAAAACGTCTCTACTTAGACTTGTTGTTTAACTCATCTAATCATTATTCAACAGCATTAAATCGCTACAAAATCATCATTCATTTGTCCCGAAGTAGGATGCACTGAGTTAAGCGCTTACTCATCATACTAGTTCTATTTCAGCGGCCTAACAATAGCATTTCCAAGAAAACTCTCTATTTTGAACTTAATCGGTAAGGAATTGACATGATCACATGTCACCGCAGGGATATACCAAATAAGGCAGCCTTAGCTGCCGTCTAATATTTTTTCGCGTTTGCAAACGCATTTATAATCACATAAAATCTCATTTCATATTAGTGATTTCAAATTATGTTCCATTTCAGAGTTAAATTCCTCATACTTTCGAAAAACATTTTATCATTATTCCCTTTAACTCTTTTAATTTAAATTAAACTTAAGACAACCTGGAATAAGAGAACTTCAATACCCAAATTCCAATGATATTGAATAAAGATTTACTAATTACTTGATTAATTCACATTTATCATGATCAGCAGATTTTCAAAAACATCTCCAAAAATTCAATAAACCTATTCATTTCAAATAATTCAACAATCTTTTAACCATGGCATCGAATCTACTTTTAATATCATCTTCTATAACCTAGCCTTCTCAATAGAATCTTACTTCCCTACTAAAATACCTTATTCATCACTCTCTCTGCATCTTTTTTTGTTAACCATCTGTTATAGAAAAAAAAATAAACGATATTAAATCTTTCACTTTGATCCACTAAATCAATACAAATTTATCAACATATGCGAACATATTCATATCAGCAGTTTTATAATCTTTCAATTAACTATTCCTCTTAATTTATAAACTATTAATAGTTTGCATAATTTATTTTAACTTTAATTATAAAGGTTCGGGATTCTTACTACTTTGCATATTAATTTAATTTAACTTACGATATTTGTTAACAAAAGAAAAAAATATTCTCTACTACATTCTAAATTTATTTCTATTAAGAAGATGAACGATATTAAGGAATTAAAAAATTATACTGTTTTACTCTAAAATAATTTCTGAATCTTCAAATGGACGCTACTTTACGTGTTCCTGATCAAGAGTTTTAGGATGGATTAAATATTTACAGATTTATTTATTTTTAAAATTGTTCTTATAACTACTACCACTACTACCGTCATTATCATTACTATTAGTACCATCATCATCACTACTACTGTTAACATCTTTATTAATAATACCGTTATCATTATTATTAACATTATAAACATTTTCGCTATTATCATCAGTACTACCATTACTTTTACAATAATTACCATCATTATTATTATTATTATCAAAATCAAAATTACTATTATCTATAACAAACGTATTGTCATCATCTTAAAAATCAAAAAAGTTGCCATGATCATTATCATTACTATCGTTTCCATCACTATCATTATAACTATTGTAGTCTCTCTCATTGCCATCATTACCATCACTATCATCTATATGATCATTACTAATATTATTACCATCAACATTATAATTATTACGACTACTATTATTATTACCAGCATTTATATTACCATTATCACTAATATTAACATTATCCTTCTCATTATCGTCCACATTAAAATTATTACCATTACCAATATTATTAACATTATTGTCCAAATTATTGCTGTGACTATCGTTATTTATTTGCGCTAATTTCTTTTTCTTTCGTTTTATTTTCCTACCTTTAAGAACTACTTCATCAGGAAAAACAATTTCTATATCAACACAAACAGGTTTCATTTTAACAAAAGAACTTTAAGCTACATTCTTATAATTTCCACTAGGTGTTTAATAAGGTTTCATTTAATAATGATTGTAATAAGGACTTTTAACATAATTGTACTACCATTAGACGTTTCAAATTGTATTAGGTATTCTAATATTATTATTATTATTATTATTATTATTATTATTATTATTATTATTATTATTATTATTATTATTATTATTATTATTATTATTATTATTATTATTATTATTTATTATATTATTGATTAATTATTATTATTATTATAATTTATTATTATATTATTATGGTTATTAACGCTTACAAGAGTCGTAAAATTTCATCATAAAAATTAAGCTTTAAGATTTATTTTTCTTTAATTACAATATCTCTCAAGTATGGATTTAATCCAATTATAGAAAAAATTACTATTGAAGTTTATTACTAACAACATTTATTACTATTGACTTTTATTACTGTTAACATTTATTATTAATATATATTAATACTGATATTTAGTACAACTGATATTTAATACTACGATATTTAATATTATGCCTGCCACCAGATTAAAGTTACCTTAAGGTTAAAGTCTACTTTAATATATTATAGGACTAACTGCTAATGTAAATAAGTCAACACCGCTGCTAACCAATGTAAAGTTTAGTCCCAGCGCTAGCCAACAATGTAAAGTTTTAACTTTAAGATACGACTAAAGGTGGCAGGATAAAAGAGACAACTTTAATAATAAATAAATTTAATACAAAATATGGTAGCGTAATACAACTTCGGAGTAAGCATGCATAGGTTCAATATTTACATAAATGGGAATAAAAAACGATACATAAAAGGGGGCAAGCTTGGCTACAAACTTGGGGTAGTACCAACTACCGGGATAAAGGGAGCAGTACCAGTACCAACTAGTAACTACTATACTGTCTGGTACCAACCGGACAGGTGGGAGTAGCCGTTAGGCTAAGCGGCAGTACCAACCTTTGGTACCAACCAAAGACTTGGGTTTGGCAGATAGTACCAACTAAATGCCGGGGATGTCAACTCAGTGCCAACTAAGTCTGACGGGTGGGAATAGCTAATTAAAGCTAGGCGACAGTACCAACTGTCTCAAAGGGAACCAATCTTTGGTACAAACCAAAAGCTTGGGTTTGGCAGATAGTACCAACTAAATGCCGGGTGAGAATAGCTAATTAAAGCTAGGCGACAGTACCAACTGCCTCAGAGGGGCCAAGCTCCAGTATCAACTAAAGACTTGGTTGTCAACTCAGTACCAACTAAGATTGACGCCAGCTGAAAAGTTAGACCTTTCTAAAGTAGTCAGACTACAGTTGCTAGCAGAGAGAACTCTCAGAGTAAGATCAACTTTTCCTGTGGCGTAGATTTTCGGTGCCCATATTCTTCTGAAATAAAGTTTCAACGGTCGAGTCTTAAATAGATAATGAACTACAAACAAAACTAAGTTTATACAATGATAAATAAAAATATAAAAGCTAATTTTTATCAAAATTAACTGTACTTACTTAATGAAAAAAAGGTAAACTAAATAATCTTTAATCTTCCATTATAACTAAATAGGACTAAGTAAATACAAAAATATTGTTTAACCTTATAAAATATTATTAGACGCAATTCCATTACTTGAGAATATGTAAAATTAATAAAATAAATAAATACATTCAAATTATATGCCATTATTTTAATACTTTTTCCTTCAAAGATATTCTTAAATTTGTTGCATGGGCTTTGATTAGTAGGGTCTTAGGTGGGCCTTGTATTGTAACATCGTACTGTAGAAATGCCACCCATTAGAAATAATAATAATAAAGATATAAAGATTTTTAAGGAAAAAACTTATGCTATGCAAGTACTGTTTTCATAACACATTTAATCTAAATTAAATTATTTGGATAACAGATATTAAAAAAAAAAACATAATCTAACTTAACTAACTCTTAAAATTACGACGAATCAAATTTAAAATGGAAGCTTTTAGGTCACAACTTAATTAGGCTTTCAAAAATTATAATAGTAGGAGCTCCAAAAAGTTACAAACAGCATATCTGAACATATGAAGTAATTTAACAAATAAATAATGATTTACCTTATATATTATTGAAAAAATAAATAAAAAAAATGAAATACCAGAATTAATAAAATAAACCTAATAAAGCCTATAAAAAAGACAATAAAATGGTAATTAAATTACAAGTTGTCCATAAATATTTTAGGTTGCATCAGAGAAAATCGTAATAAGAGATATATTTTGTGTAATGCTATGTAACAAGACATGTCAGTCTTCAAACCAAATCAGAAACTTCTTGTTTTCCAGCTAAGTGAAATTTATATACAATAATAATGCGTAATTTACCAACATTATATAAAAATAACGTTTTTCTAAAATAATATCTGCAAATACCTTTTCCAACCATCTTTTATTGGTAAATGAGTCTTTTATCATAAAACACGTGAGCGGATCCCTTTTTAAAAGGTAAACTAGCCTGCTATTTTAATTTAAGATTTATATAATAACTAAAAATTTACATTACTCCCTCTTATTTAGAAAAATTAAAGAAATGAAAAAACGATTAAGCTAAATAAATTTTAGACTCATATCTACTGATAATATTTAATGAAAAGTATTTTAAACTTAATGTTTACTGAATTAAATTAAACTTTCACCTAAATTTGTTTCTATTGGATATTACAAATAAATATTACAAAAAATTTAGAACTGGATAACATCTTGTCAAATCTTTAAAATATTTTATAACAAATATTATACAAAACTTTGCTGAGGCTGAACAAGAGTGTAGCAATGGAGTTTACTTTAAATAAGGTTTCAAGAAATCCATTAGGTCTACTTCCATATTCAAACAAGTGGAAGATTCGCACATATCAATATCAATATCTTTCGCAAGTGGAAATACGTATTTTCATGAAAGTTACAACCACACTATTCAAAAACAAATACAAAATCATATTCTCAAATGTTGCCCTACTTCATTATGTTCTTCACTATTCTCTGTATTCTTCACATTCCCAGATGTTCTCATTCTTTATTCTCCTTAATATGCTTTTTCAACTTAGTACTTATATTCGACCAATTATAACGATCCTTTAATCCATGGATTCTCCAAAAAAATAATGCTTCTTATTAACCTTTAACTAGGCTTCAGTTTAAACTCAATCTTTAATCATTATTCAAAACAGCATTAAATCGCTACAAAATCATCATTCATTTGTCCCGAAGTAGGATGCCTGAGTTAAGCGCTTACTCATCATACTAGTTCTATTTCAGCGGCCTTACAATAGCAATTCCTAAGAAAACTCTCTATTTTGAACTTAATCGGTAAGGAAATTTGACATATCACCATGTCACCGCAGGACATACCAAAATATTTTCCGCGTTGCAACGACTTATAATCACATAATAATCTCATTTCACATAATATTTCAAGTTATGCTTCCATTTCAGAGTTAAATTTCCTCATACTTTCAAACAACATCTTATTTATTATTCCTTAAATTCTTTAATTTAATATTAAACTTTAAGACAACCTGAATAAGAAAACTTCAACACCAAATTCCAATGACATGAATAAAATTCATCATTACTTTATTAATTTCACATTTATCATATCAGCAGATTTCAAAACATCTCCAAAATTCAATAACCATTATTTCAAATAATTTAACTTGTATACTTGATCGATATTTTAATATCATCTCTAACTATTTCTCATATATTCCTTCTTATTTTATTTCCACTTTCCTTTTTTTTATCTTATAGAAAAAAACGATATTAAATCTTTCACTTTGATTCACTAAATCAATACAAATTTATTCAACATATGCGAACATATGATAAGCCTAAATTATCATTAATCTTTCATTAAACTTATTCCTCTGTAATTAGAACACTATTAATAGTTTGCAAATTTATTTACTTTAATTAAAAAAGGTTCGGGATTCTTACTACTTTGCATAATAATTTAATTAACTTACGAATATGCTTAACAAAAGAAAAAAATATTTTATTTTTCATTCGATAATTATTTATTTCAAGACGAATGAACGATATTTATTAATGCCAACGGATTATAGCTGTTTTACTCTAAAAAATTCTGAATCTCAAATGGACGTACTTTATCGTGTTTCCTTGATCAAGGTTTTAGATGGATTAAATATTCTACAGATTTATTTATTTTTTAAAATTGTTCTTATAACTACTTCCACTACTACCGTTATTATCCATAACAACTATACCAATAAACAACTATACTACTGTTACATTCTTTATTTTAAATATCACCGTTATCATATTATTAACAGTATTAAAACGATTTCGCTATTATCATCAGTACTACCATTACTTTTACTATGTTATTAGTTTATACTATATTATTTTATCAAAATCAAAATTATTATTTTACCATATAACAAAACGTATTGTCATCATCCTTAAAAATCAAAAAAAGGTGCCAGATCATTATCATGACTATCGTTTCCATCACAATCATTTATACACTATATCGTAGTCTCTCTCATATGTCCATTCATTACCATCACTATCATCTATATGATCATTACTAATATTATTACCATCAACATTATAATTATTACGACTACTATTATTATTACCAGCATTTATATTACCATTATCACTAATATTAACATTATCCTTCTCATTATCATCCACATTAAAATTATTACCATTACCAATATTATTAACATTATTGTCCAAATTATTGCTGTGACTATCGTTATTTATTTGCGCTAATTTCTTTTTCTTTCGTTTTATTTTCCTACCTTTAAAAACTACTTCATCAGGAAAAACAATTTCTATATCAACACAAACAGGTTTCATTTTAACAAAGGAACTATAAGCTACATTCTTATAATTTCCACTAGTTTTTAATACGGTTTCATTTTGATTAAGATTGTTAATAAGGACTTTTACATTTGTACTATCATTAGACGTTTCAATCGATATTAGTATTCTAATTATTATTATATTTGATTATTATTATTATATATTATTATATTATATATTATTATTATTATTATTATTGATTATTATTTATCTATTATTATTATTATGTATATTATTATTATTATTATTACTATTATTAACACTAATTTTTCGTAAAATTTCATCATAAAAATTAAGCTTTAAGATTTATTTTTCTTTAATTACAATATCTCTCAAGTATGGATTTAATCCAATTATAGAAAAAATTACTATTGAAGTTTATTACTAACAACATTTATTACTATTGACTTTTATTACTGTTAACATTTATTATTAATATATATTAATACTGATATTTAGTACAACTAATATTTAATACTACGATATTTAATATTATGCCTGCCACCAGATTAAAGTCACCTTAAGGTTAAAGTCTACGTTAATATATTATAGGACTAACTGCTAATGTAAATAAGTCAACACCGCTGCTAACCAATGTAAAGTTTAGTCCCAGCGCTAGCCAACAATGTAAAGTTTGAACTTTAAAGATACGACTAAAAGTGACAGGATAAAAGAGACAACTTTAATAATAAATAAATTTAATACAAAATATGGTAGCGTAATACAACTGCGGAATAAGCGTACATAAATGGGAATAAAAAACGATACATAAAAGGGGGCAAGCTTGGCTACAAACTTGGGTAGTTACCAACTACCGGGATAAGGGAGCAGTACCAGTACCAACTAGTAACTACTATACTGTCTGGTACCAACCGGACAGGTGGGAGTAGCCGTTAGGCTAAGCGGCAGTACCAACCTTTGGTACCAACCAAAGACTTGGGTTTGGCAGATAGTACCAACTAAATGCCGGGGATGTCAACTCAGTGCCAACTAAGTCTGACGGGTGGGAATAGCTAATTAAAGCTAGGCGACAGTACCAACTGTCTCAAAGGGAACCAATCTTTGGTACCAACCAAAAGCTTGGGTTTGGCAGATAGTACCAACTAAATGCCGGGTGAGAATAGCTAATTAAAGCTAGGCGTCGGTACCAACCGTCTCAGCCAAGCTTCAGTACCAACTAAAGACTTGGTTGTCAACTCAGTCCAACTAAGATTGACGGCCAGCTGCAAAAGTTAGACCTTCTAAAAGTAGTCCGAAGACTACATTGCTAGCAGGAGAGAGAGTACTCTAAGGGATCAACTCCTTGTTTCGTTCCTGTTGAGATAGCGATTCTTCGGTGGCCTAAGATATCTGAAATGAATTTCATACGTCGAGTCTTGTAAATTATAATGAACTACAACTAAACTAAGTTTAACAATATATAAAGTAAAAATTGATAAACTAACTATATATTCAAAAATTAAACTATGTACATTACTCAGAAATAAAGAGGTAACAAATATCTTTAATCTCCCATTATAACTAAATAGGACTAAAATAAATAAAAAATATTTGCTAACCTTATAAAAAAATATAATTTATTACATTACTTAGATTATGACTTGAGAATAATTTAAAATTAATAAAATAAAGAAATGCAATAAAGAATATATCAAATTTAATAAATCCTGTGGCTTATTTATTTATAATAAACTTAAAGCATCCTAAAAGTAATTTTATCCTTAACAAAATAAATCAAGACTACAGTAACGTACTCTAGAAATGTCAACCGAAATAAAACAATATTAAGAATATTAAAGTTATTTAAGGAAGAAACTAATGTTATTCGTAAATTTATCTCTGAAACACATTAAACATATAAAAAATAAAGAACTAACTAGGAAATATACTTTCTTTTTTATCTTTATCTCTAGCTCTTACTTTTTTCACATTTTCAAACACCTTTGACATATAACACATATCTGCGGCAAAGGTATTTGAAACAGATATGTTCTGTGTCCAAGGTGTTTGACACAGATATGTTCTGTGTTAAAGGTGTTTGACGCAGAACATATATGTGTCAAACACCTTTGAAACAGATATGTTCTTTAGAGTGTTTTTGAATCAATCACAAACAAAATGAATTGAAATACCTTTTTATTCACTTAATTTTATCTAAAATTTCCAGCATTGAGTTTCGCAAAGACCTCACAACTAGTTCAATTTTCTCTGTAAACATTCTGCATTATTGGAACATGAAAGATCAAAATCTATTGATATATTGTGGCATAAAGTTTTAATTTAAAAAACTCTCTTTTACGTCATATCTTCATGTTCGTGTAACTTTATTTATGTTTTCTCTTTCGGTCTCTGTTGCATTAGGTTAATGTTCTTTCTTTAAATCTACAAATAGTGTTTTTATGTTTTTAAATGTTCTGTTGATTTCAACACATTATTTCGTTTGTTCATTCATTCTTGACCTATCTGTCACTTTATTACCTATAAATATATAAATATATCTATATTGTTTTTATTCTATAAATAACCTACCCCACATATATATATATATATATATATATATATATAATAAAGCCTAATATATAGATATAAATTTGTATGGAATCTTCTAAAACACACATCGATGAAGTGGAACAGTGCATCTAAAGCAAAATTGTTCCGTATTGTCCCACAGTAAGCGCATCGTCGTCGGGATTTTATAGGCTTTTACCAAATGATTTCCTGCGTCGAACCTGATTTCTTCACTTACTTTTCCTTTCAAAAATATGTGTTGTGGAGTGTTGTGGTTTCATCATTGACATCGTCCGCCTGAGCGAACGGTCTCTCTCCTCTCGTCTGGAAGGGCCAACATGTCACTCGGTGAAAAGGTGTATCTCGGAGTCAGCTCTCCTCGGAAATATTTCTAGGCGGCTGAGCTACCGCCCCCCGAGATAACCTACCCCACAGTAAATAGCACTTACAAGAAGCGAGTCAAACGAAAGGTCTTTTTTCCGTCAAAAGGCGGAAATATCCGCATTTTTCCACCTCGACCCAGATAAAGCTTGATTCCAGCGACTGCATTCGCTCCTGGACTTGAGCTCTTGATTTCAGTTTTCGGCTTTAGGTTAGGGAAAGCCGCCCTAGCAGAGGCAATTTCTTTCGCTGCAGCTTACATTTCCGAGTCGAGAGTTCGTTATTCCCGTAGGAGCTGCGACGTAACACAGTATGCTTCGACACAAGAATCCCCTGCGAATGCCTGCACCAACACATGTGACCCCGCCCATCGCGGATGCAGCACTCGTAGCTCGAACTTTCGCCTGAGAGGCGGATCCTTCGAACCGCTAATGCAGCGAACTGAGATGTAAGGTAGAGGGCTTTCTATCCCGTCACCAACCCCACGGTCTTGGCTCTGGACCATTCCAATGCAGAGAAACGCGTGACATTGGCGATAGGTGCAGTAGTCCCCACTTCGTCGCCCTGATGAGGCAGAGTGGAGGACACAGCACACGGGATATTCAGCATACCTTCACCCATTACGTACGGCGGGCTAGCAGCTGTCAGCAGCTAATCTTCGACTGCCTGCCTACCCGGATCAGTGTTGCGTGCCTGCGTCGAGATGCATCTTGACATCGTCCGCCTTTTGTGCGGACGTTCTCTCTCCTCCAACAATACTCTCCACTAATTTGCACCAATTTTTTTATTGACCACGGAACACAAGCTATTTTTCTGAGGGAGAATTTTTCAACTAGGGGATGCCGGGCGAGGGATCGAACCGGGCCTTTACCATGCCACTCTATCACTCTACCGATTGAGAGTTCGGAATAAGAAGAATATATACTAATATAATATAAATAGATATATATTTAGATAATAAGAGAGAAGAAGAGGAAGAAGAATATACTAAAGTAAAATATATATAAATATATTAAGTATAAAAAATATATAAGAGAATATATATATATATAGAATAGTATAAGAGTTAGAGTAAGAAATATGATAAGATAATATCGACCTCATTAACTTAATAATACAGGGCAAACAAAAAGGTAGGACGTTAGCAGTAAAAGCCCTGCCCTCCCTCTCGTCTACTACTATATATATATAGGATAAGATATATAGATATATTAAATGATAGACAGATAATCAGAGTTATGAAGTATTAGTATCTATATTAGTTATGAATTTCATAATTTATATCAAAATTTAATAGTATTATGAGCCACTTAGGCCACCAAGAGTGTGAGTAAAATTGACCTTCAAAATTTTTTCCTTCAATACCAAAAAACCACGAATGCTTTTCGGAAATCTTTATATAGCTACTTCACTTCACAACACCAACGATCAAGTAGGTAAATTATATATATATATATATAGTCTATATGTGTAGGTATAGGGTATATATATGATATATATATTAGATTTTATATCGATATATGTAAGATAGAGAATAGACAGGTTATTTAAGGTCGGAAGAATAGGTCGATTTGGGTGACTTTCTGGGGGGTGAATAGTTGGGGCCAAGGTGCGTCCCAAAAAAGGGTGGGGACGGCAGAAATGAATAGGTGAACTTGTGGGGTACGTAGAAAGTTTGGGGGTTGGTCCTTTTACGGAATCCTTTGCGGGAGTGTCCTTGGTGGGAGACTAATGAGAGGGGAGGAGTGAAACAATAACTAGAATCAACCGACCGCGTTGCACTGTCTAGGAGGACAGGGGTGGCGGGACGGGTGGAGGAGCGGGGGTATACGGGCTACCTGAAGGTGTGGTTGTCAGACCGCGAGGAAACTGGCAACTTTTAGACCATTCATCAAATTTCAAGATACTTAAAAATATATATATTATTTTGTTACATAATCACCTCGACCACCCTCGGTTACTAGTCTCTCGCGCCTCCTCCTCTGCGCAAAAGGCAAGAGAGGAGGTATTGAAGATGGTTTTGTAGGCGTGTGTAATTTAATGTCCCAAGCAGTTTAAAGTTGCGTCCAAAAATAGGGAACATTGGCCCGTTAATGGCGTTAAGTAAGTTTAAACAATAATTTATAATAATTGATCATTTACCTCTATATATTATGGACAATAATCAAATAAAAAAACATGATACAGATTTCAATAAAAACAAACCTAATAATAGCGCTATAAACAAGACAATCAGTCTATTCCCGGCTACACTTCCACACCTCACATCATTTGTCCATAAATATTTAGTTTGCATCAATCGAAAACCGAAATATAAGAAAACTTTATAAATGTATAAATCGGCAATTTATAGGTTCTCTCAAAAAATCAGACAACTATAGTTTTACAACGATTATTATGAAGAGAAATGAATATTCAAAAGAATGGTAAAAAAATTATTTTAATTTATATAAAAATAACGTTTTTTCTGAAATAATATCTGCAGAATACCCTTTTCCAACCATCTTTATTGGGTGGGAGAATGAGTCGGTGGGTGTGATCATATAAGGCGAGCGTGAGGGCGGGGGATCGGGCCCTTTTTAAGGAGAGACGGGTGAAAAGCTAGATCGTAGGTGTTTATGGTCGTGTAGGGTTGAAGAGTATATAATAATTTAAAAATCTTTACAATATATAATATATATACTATAATAATATATATATATACTATATATATATATATAATTAGATATATATATATAAGAGTATATATCATACACTATAATAATATATATATATATAATATATACTAGATATACTATTATATATATATATATATATATAATAATATATCATATATTATATATACATATATATATATATAAATATAAATAAATATATATATATAATAGTAATATATAAATATATATAGTAATACTATATATATAAATATATATATATAATATATAATATGTATATAATTATATATATATTTTAGTGGGTAGGTTATATATATGAGGGGGGGTAGGGTAGTGTGGAGGGTAGGGGTAGGTACCCCCCCCCCCCCCCCCCTTATACCCTTTAATGAGAACTCCCCGCACTCACCCCCTACCATAGGGGTATATATAAATATTTATTATTTTGATATACTATATATTTTATATAATATAAATATACTATTATAATAGTATATATAGATAGACATTTACAAGAATGTTGACTCCTGTTGTAATACGGGGGAAATTTTCATAAGAAAACAACGAACTTCGGGCACTTTTTCTTATTGCTGCAATTTTCTATATTTATTAGCGGTATTTGCATTTTAATTTTTTAACTGTAATTAACAAAGATTATTACTATTATTACTTATTATTATTATTATCTATTATTATTTTATTATTATTATTGATTTATTATTATTATATTATTATTTATTATATTTATTCATCAGATACATTTGTATCCACAGATCTAAACAGATACACCTCTTCCACTCTCTCCCACTTCCACCTTCACTCTCCCACCTTACTATTCACTCCTATTATTAATAGGAATTTAATTTTTTTTCTAAGTTCTTTCTTTTTTATTATTTGATTTTCGATTATTATTATAAATTTATGGTATTTTATTTTTATAAAAAAACTCCCCCCCACCCGGCGACGCTTTGCAGCGGGCACCCGCTCTGCGTGGGACGGGGGGGATGATATAGACGCCGCCGCGCGGCGGCCCGCGACAGCCCCCCCCCCCGGCCATCCAACACCATCAACCCACATATATCACCAAAACTCACTCACACATATCCAATCCTATCCTACACACACCTTCTCACGCTATCACTCTTCTACAACATCCCCAACACTCGACCAACCTCCCACACAAGCACCGCGCCCTTCAAGCTACCTCCATTCTTCCTCCCCCCCCCCTACCCCCAAGACCCCTCACTACGCCGTGCGCTCACAGCACACAACACACAACCCTACTCCTATTGTCACCACTCTCCTTCTTCTAATCCTCCGCCGCTTACTCCTACAACTCTCTCCAACCCCTCACCACTTTGAAAACTCCCAAGTATTACTAATGTACTTAACCTCAAATCATTGGAAATTACGTTACATTTTTTAATAATTTATTTTTGTTCCTGGAGTCAACATCTTATAAATTAATCATAATATATTAATATATATAATATATATATATATAATATACTATATATATATATAATATATTCACCTCCCACCTGAAGAATTCTGAAGATATATAAGATATACCTATCACCTATATATATAGTATATATATATCTAATATACTATATAATTGTAAGTAAACCACATCGCGCAAAATAATTTAGTATTGGAGAAAGGTTGGTAATGATTTTTTATTTTAGGGTAAAGAAAAATTAAAAAATTTGATTTGCTATAAAATGAACTTACTTTTTTTCTTTTTGAGCTTCAAATGATATTTCATTAATTCATTTATTTTACATTTTTTCTAGTTGTTATTTCGACCGTAAATATTTATTATTTGGTCCACAATAGGTGTGATATATATATATAGAATAAATATATATATATATATATATATATATATATATATATAATAAATATATATATATATTATATATATATATAATATATAATAATATATAAATTATATCATATATATATAAATATATAAGATATATATATATACATAAATATATAATATATATATATATATATATATATATATATATAATATATAATATATAAGAATATAATAACCCACACACCCCCCCCCCTACCTCACCCCTACTTCACTATAAATAAATAATAATAAAACTTATATATTTAATATATATATATAATATTATATATATATATATACTATACTATATATATATATAGATGGTCAATTTTCCAAAGCGACATGTATGAACTACGAGGACCAAAGCTCCGCCCTACCCCCCACGCTCACCACCACACACACCCACCATCTCACATCACTCCCTCCGACCCCCCACTCCCACACGCGCGGCCACACCCAACTTTACGCACCGCCGCGCGACTCGTCAACTCTCTCCCCTTCTCTTTTCCTTCTTCCACTGCCGCTTCTCTCATTTACACCCTTCTTCACACCACCCAACCACACATTTTGTCATTCCCCCCATTAGGGGGCTTCGAAGCCAACCGCGACAGAGGGGGACGAAGTCCCCCCGTCGTCCACCGGGAGGCCGAGAGACCCCGACTTCCTGCATCGCCGGTTTACCCTATGGCACCGTGAGTTTAAAGGTAATGTGACAACAAAAGTGGGATGGAAAGGTAAAAGTATATCTAAGATTGAAACTGACAAGGACACCTACCACCCCCCGCCCACCCGCGCCTACCACCACCCCGCCAACCCACACCGGACGCGGCACGAATAATACGGGGCTTACGCTCACCTCACCGGGATACGACGATGCGCCCCCTAACTTTACTGTTATAGTTAACTCCACTATTGACTCCGAGCCCCCTAAGTATAGATATAAAATAATTGTAATGCTACACGAACGAATAAAAAAAAAAAATAATAATAAATACCTTCAACTGCACATTCCTCGCCCATAAATAGGTATATATTATAATTATATATATATATTATATATAATATAGATATATATATAATTAATATATATTAATATAATATATATAATATTAGATATAATATATAATATATAATAATAAGATAATTAATATATATTAATTAATATATACTATATATAATAAATATATATATTATATTACATAATATATATATAAATATATATATATATATATATATAATATTATATATATAATATATAATATATATAGTATATATATATATATATATAATGATATATATATATATATACTATATATATATATATATATAATATATATATATATATATGATATAATATATATCAAGCCTGGGCGGTATCCAGAAATTTTTTTCGGGGGGGGCCAAACAAAAATCGTTCTCTAGCTAGTAGTATATATATATATATTATATATATATATATATATATAGTCATATATATATATATATATATATATATTAGTTATATATATATATATATATATATATATATATATATATATATATATACTAGGCTATATTATATATAGTGGAAGGACAAAATATTAAATTCCTAAGAAAAAATGGCAGAATTGTATATGAATTTATAAAGTTTATCATGCAACTTAAATTATTAAAAATAAAGTCATAGATAACTTCTTCAATAATTATTTCAATATTTCGATGTATGTAGAGGAGGGCAAGTCCAATAAGGCTTTTATCTCCCAAAATGTATTCTCAAGTAGGTTTTCAGAAGTCTTAATGTTGAACAGTTTGCTTTCTAATGATCTTGAAAACATTTTCCAGTGGCGACGTTGTGTGTCATCCAAGAAGTCATTTACGTCCATTGTTATAAAGTGGGTAAAACGAAAGCCAAGCTGGCGACTGTGTATAAAAATATAATCTCTTTGTCATATCTCTGTATCTCTTCTGTTGTACGTGTTTTACTGTCCGAATTCATGCCGGAATACCTGATGCTTCCATTGTCAAAATTTGAATAAATGTTTTCTATAGATTGCTTTTTGTACCTAATGACATTTAGGTGAAATCTTGTTCTCTTTATATACATATGATAATTCCTAGTATAACTCTTAATAAATTAAAGCGGTACTTACACGTGTGTGTACGTCTGTGTGTAGGTTTGCAAGCATAAATACAGGAATTTAAGAAATAAATAATTTAATTTTTATTTACATATAGTTATTGCTATCATACATTTCGAACATTTAAGTTATTTTGATTAGGAAAAACATATTGTTATTTGCTATTTATACAATTTATATTATTATACATGTGCTATTATATGCTTCATAAATAAGATTCTAACATAATCTAATTATTATTAATATTAAAAATATGGTATTTACATAAACTCGATAAACTTTCGCACCATTCAACAATGTCTAATTGCGCAAGAATATATAATTATACATCCTAGCAATTAATTAGAATTATTGGAATATATGATACTTATACTGTTCATAAATTATTTATATTATTAGATATTATAATTAAATATTAATGATAACAATAACGTGAATAATTAAATCAATAGGAATAATTAATTAAATAAGGATATTTGTGTTAAATTTATATATATAAAAATGGTGGCATCGAGCAAAAAAAAAATAAATTTATTTTTTAATTTAACGTTGATATGCGATTACGTTAAATTCTTGACTGTAATACTTATCATTTAGTGAACTTAAAGACTGCAAATCTACCTAAAGGAACTTCCCAATATATTAAGTTAACCAAAATCTCTCCACCTCACAGTTTAAGATAATAAAATTTTTCCTATGATAATATCTACCTTCTAGGATCTCTTTACGCTTCTGACCGAAATAACTAAGGACTTATGATAACATAATACTAACATACTGTTCCATCAGATCTAAAATAAATTGCCTAAGTATTAACAAATATATAGATTAGGTGCAATTTCATTTTTTCAATGTGAACTAAAATATAAGTAGTTTGATCTTTTTTAATATATCATAGGAAAGCATGTGGTTTAGTTAGCGCGAGTGAAAGAACACTCCGTATCAAACAACTTGTTGTTTGCACGTTTTTAAGAAGTTCTTTTCAGCCATATCTCATTTATAAAGTCGATTAGCGAAACATTTATGAACCCGACAAACGAATTTATTTATTTTTTTTTTTTATTTTTTTTTTTATCTTATGGTCGCGTGATCTTTGCCCTTATAATTAAGTCTTCCCTGCGAGAGCTATTAGGATACCTAAGCTAATATAAAGTCAGATTTGTATTTTGATCTTAGTAAATATAACTTGAACGTGAGCCTAATTTACTGATTCTCTTCTAAGAAGATTGTGATGTTTTTAAGGGTGTACAATGACCTTGTGTAATTTGAGTAAACATTGATATTGATATCACTAAATTTTGATTCCACCAAATTCGAAGACTGTTTGTAAAATCGATGGTACAGTATTTAAGTATATGTCTATGAAAATTAATCTAATTTGTTATTCCTAAACCTCACAATAGTACATCTATATATTTAGTGCACTTATTTTCGTCTATTTATTTATAATAATTTAATTAAAATACACTCAATACCCAAATATTTTTTTCTCTCTTCTCTCCTCTCATTCAAAAATTAGTGTTCGTTTGCTTAAAAATTCTATATCTTTAAAGTACATGGGGTAAATACCAAAATTTCGAGACTAACTTTATATTAAACATGGACATTTAGGTAATAGATGTAAAATTTTAATACTTATTATTCTATTCATATTTTTATTATCACTGAATTTAACTAAAATTTTCTCTACTAGATATAAAGTCAAATCACATTTGGTCATATTACTCCCTATTTATAATATCTTATAATGTAATTATATAATTTAAGTGTTTACACACACACATCTATATGTTCGCTATATAAAATAAAATATTTCTATTTATTGCTACATTTATTTAATGTACTTTTTAAATTATTAATATATATAATAAGCAGGCCCCATACTCATCATGGGGTAAAGTAAAAGCTAATTTTTATTTTTATTAAATATACTAATTTCACTTCCTAAAAACTGGTGAAGTCCTATGACATATTTAATTAGCCCTTTAAAAAAAAGATTGTCCATTTATTTAATGTAGTTCCTAACTAACCCCAAAATAAAAGTTAGGCCACAATATCTACCTTGTACACATGTGGGGCAGCGTCCTTAATGTAAGTAACGGAAAAACTAAAGAAGCATAAGAATATTTTGATGTGGCTGGGGTTTCCACATTCAAGTTCTATATTTTGGGCGATTACGCGGCGTCGTGCAACCCTGGACCCTCTGAGGGGGAAACTACTCCGAGGACGCCACCATGAACGGAACACCATCAGGAGCAGAAAGACGAGAGTAATATAGTTGTGGAGTGTACGTGAAGTAAATTTGTAGGTTAGATTTTACGAGTCAAAGAGGTACAAAAGATATGTAAAGTGAGTTTTGAGTTAGCGGAAGAGGATAGAGTCTGTGAGATAATTTTGTTGGTTTTTTTTTGTTTTGTGGATGGCTAGCCCAGCGATTATGTGTCCTCACAAACCACATCATCCGCGACGTTAGCCGGAGCTATACTAAAACAAGTCGATGCTTGAAACATATGTCAGAGAAAACACCGGTAGGCAGCTATAGTTTATTTAGCAATAAGTAAAGAAATTTTAACAAGCGAACAGGCAACCGGGGCCTCGCGCATGAAAAAAAAAAGCGGGCGGAAGAGTTGTTGGGCATTAGCGCCAACAGGGAGGCAGCAAGCGACAGCCACATTGAGGCGCGTACGCATTGATTTTGACAAAAAAAAAATATAAGGAACCAGCATCCAGGAACAGCGCCGAAGTGTCGAGTCGGGCGCATAGGTCCGGAGGGCAATGAGCACAGACATAAGCGCAAGAAACGGCCGGCGGAGCGCAAAGACGAGGATACGTGTAAAAGTTCGACAGGCGGGGGAGTGGGTCGTCCGCGTCACAACAAAAGAAAAGATGTGATAGGTAGCGGCCAGCAAGACTCTCCGATGAGAGAGAGAATAACCAACTGTAGAGATAGTAATAGAGATGATAGAGAGGAGTTGGATTATTGAATACTGTATATAGAGAGTTAGATATAGAGATTGAGATAGTTAGAAGAGAGAGATAACGATAGTATAGATTGAGATAAGATAGCGATAAGAGAGCTATGATAAGTCCTATATCATGCATTTAGGATATATAGAAAGGATATATGTGATATATATATGATATCTATAGACTATATCTATATAGGTATATATAGTGATCTATATTACTGTTTAACCAGTTGCCACACGCTTCACGGGCATGAGCCTATTTCCAAGAGGTAGGGAACTTTATCTAGGGGTAATTTTCTACTAGGATCCGAACTAGGATCGCGGGACAACGCGACTTGCCCATTGACCAGATTTCCAAAGAATAGTAGCGTATATAATATATAAGAACTGATCTATAGGAGATATAAAATCAGTTGAAAGAGTCTATATAGTTATTTATATATATTAGATATTATAAAGATATATCTATATATATTATATAGTGTATGGGGCGTAGGCAGGGGGTTGCTAGGGGGAGAGAACTTCCCGCCTAAATCTTGGCGACAATAAGGAACTGATCTCTGAATATGTTTGCCCAGACCGACGTTTTTAAGGTCTACTTAGTTAGAAAAATTGAAGAAGTATGAGAGGAGAGGGGAAACGTAGATTTAGTAAACCTAAAAATTTTTTTTTAAGTAGTTCTTATGGGTTTTCCCCGTTTTATATTGTTTAAAAAGTTCAGACTAGCTGTTGTGTGCCTTTTTAACAAGGCCGTAAAGCTATCTATATTGTACCAGTTATCCTCCCACGCCCCCTGGAGAACTCCCTGGTATTCCTCAGAATGCAGGGTGTTGCGGGGCTGAATAGCTGCCTATCCGAAATAGGTAATGAGTATAAAAAGTATATACGCCGTAAATAGGTCGTAGGATAGAGAATAATTAAGAAGATATAAGAGTAACAAGTAAGTAATAAGTAAGAAAATTATAGAGTATGTAAACGAATACAGAATACAGATAAGAGTAATAGATAATCTAAAGGATAATAATGCAGTATATAATATTATATTATTAATAAATATCTAGAGCCAAAGGATATGAAATAGATGGAATATGATAAGAGTATGAGTAGTCCATATGATCTCCTTTAAATAACCCTGAAAAGAGAGAAAGATGATTATATAATATAGAAATATAGAAGAGAGTATAAGAGAGATAGATATAGAGATTTAATTATTTTATATATAGATTAGTAATAGATTGTATATATACATAGTTAGAGACTAACGAGCTATAAGACGATATTAGATATAGGTTAATAGGATTATAGAGTGATGATTATATTATATAATGAATACCTTTGAAATGCTCTGTACGATGCTGTAATAATCTAGTAATAACATATAAGAGATATATATATATACGCGATAATATATATATGGTTATAATAAATGATATAAGATAAGTATGGAGAGATAGATGAGAGAAAAGAGAAAAATAACGAGAGCTGTAGTGGAAAAGTATAATACAAATAATATAAAGTAAAGCAGGGTTGGGGAGTAAAAAAAAAAGTATATAGAAATATATATTGGGAAATGAGAGAGATGAAGAGGAAACTATATGGGATATAGATATATAGGATATATATACGTATAATAGATAGTAGACAATATAACTATTGATTACGAAAAATATTTAAGATTTTGATATGTTATTAGAATAGGTATTGAAGAAATTAAGTTTCCCTTTACCAGATCTTATAATGGTAATATATACTGATATCTAGTAAGTATATAATAATAATCTTATATACTAGTTATCGATGAGTAGGATAAGTATATATGATAAGTAGAATATAGAGGTAATTTTGAATATAGAGTAATTATCAATGGTAGAAAGATCAGAGTAGATATAAATAAAATAAAAAAGTATGTTTTGAAGGAGAGAGAGAAGATAGAGAGATAGAGAGATAAGATATAAGTAATAGAGTCAGAGATGAACGTAGTAAATGAATATTAATATTGATGTAAGAGGCGAAATAGTAAGAGAAATACAAGGAGAGAAGATTATAAATACGAGCAAGCAGAGATAAGAAGTTAAAGATTAGAGGATATAAAGAGTATATAAGATGGAGAGGAATAGAAAGAGAGATAATAATGTAGAGAAGAATGCAGTGAGAGAAGAGATAGATAGAAATATATGTGAAGAATAACGACGAGGATCCAAGTGAGAAGTATGAATAGACTTATAGCAGTGTCTATAAGACTTCTCGTCAAAATTTCTTATTAAATTTATTGTTAATTGCTTTATTCTCTAAAAAAAATTATTATCGATTTCGTTTCCTTTGCATTTTATCAATAATGGTGCATAATAATTTGAAATTTAACGTCCAACTCATAATTCAAAGTCAATCATACTTTTCTAATATTGTAATGAAATTAATAAATAATACGCCAAGAAAAGTTAATCATTCCAACTTAGGACCTAAATAGTCTAATGAGGGCGTATAAATTACGCAAATTTGTTCACCTTATTAAATTAGCATTTTCAGGATTTGTGTACATAATTAAGTTCATTTTATTTTTATTTTAATTCGAATTATAATTTTAAATTGAAAAATGTATTTCTTTCACTAAATAATTACCTTTCCTTTCAGATACAACAGTTCCACCCTTGAATGAAATAAGTACCCAATAACACACTTTCATCCTGAAAGTTACAATGTATTATTATGCAGATTTACAACAATCGTTATCTTTTTATATACCTATATCGTTATATATCATCCATTATAAATTTGTTTCTATTTTGTATACGTGCCCCTGACTCTTGAAACATACAATTATAAATTTTAATATAGAAAAATTACAAAGATTGATATTTTCTTAGAAAGAAATCAAAAATAATTATTTAAATAATTCATTTTGCGTCTAATAATTAATTAAGAAAGTGCATGCTATTTAAATTTAATTATAATAAATATTGATACTTTTATTAATCTAGGCAATTACTACCTAAGTTATATGTAAGCGAGGGTAATCTTGTCTGCAACAGTTAATTTATATAATATGATATAAGTCCTACTCATGATGTAGTGTATAATTGGTGCAAGTATCTTAGGGAATATAATATATAACGCGTTAAATTAATATCAGCAATTATTTTCTTATATTTAGTATGTTATAACTTATTTAATTTTTAAATAAATAGGAACATAATTGCTAAAAAATTGAAGTAAAAGTTAATAGCATAGAATATATATCTAAAGATCTAAATATCTCTTATTTCACACTATAGTATCATTAGTGTTAATTAAGCTATTATCTCATTACAAACAACTTGTATTAGGAACAATTTAATAAAAAACATCGAAATATGAAGCTGTGTAATATTCTTAGTACCTTATAAAAATACTAACTATCTTTAGCAAAACGATAAGATTGCCATTTCTGACTTCTAAATATTTCCGTATACAGTCATAACTCTTAATCTAGTGTTCTTTAAAGATATAAAACATTAAATTATAAAAATGCATGAATGGTGTGTATTGTGAACCTTGATGGCTCTGCAGTGGTGCATAATAATCCTTCAACTTTGGATTTATTAACATAGACCAGGTGTCTACATTTAACGATAACTAGTGACATAACTTAATAATAAACTGGTTTTCTTTGCACAGGCTCATTTCTCAAATGATCTGATCTTCCTTTAGCTTCCACCTCTAATTCATAAGTTAAGGCGAGTACTTTAATATCTGCTACTGAAAGGGTAAGGTAACTTTATCACCAATTTTTTTCTTTTGTGAAATTGTTTCAGAAAAAATTGAAAGTTCAAAAAATAGATTCTGAATAATAACTTATAATTAAAAATACTTCCCCAGGTTCTTTTATATAGATTCTAATATTATATATTAAGAAAATAAATATCAAAGTTGATCACACAGTTTTATTATCATATAATTAATATAAATACTATTATCAGTAGTTTATATATTGATTAATAGGTCAATCAATATAATATTAATTATATTATTATATTTATTTATATTATATATACATAATTATAAATATAATATTTAATATAATATAACAGTAATATAGTATATTAATATATAAATATATATAATATATATAATAATATATTATATATTATAATGATCACTTAAACCTCCCTATATGATATTGTTAATATATAGTATATATATATAAGTATATATAGTATAATAATAATATATTATATATTAGTATATATATAAATAATCGTAGATAATTATAAATATATATATATATAGAATATTATTAATAATATAATTATATATTACTCATATATAATATATAAATATAATCATATACTATAATAATTATTAGTGCTTGATAATTATATATATATAAATACATATTAACTTAATTCAGTACTATATATAGTAAATAATAGATATAATTTTAATATATATTAATAAATATATTAAATATTATAATATATTATATATATATATATTAATAAATTTATAATATTATAATATATTTCAATATATAATTTATCTAGTATAGAAGTAAACTAAAACCCAATTTATTCCACTTCATAAATTATATACAATTTGGTATGCATTAATTCCCTATTAATTAGTTGAAAACATTCAGGGCATTACCAGATACTAATTGCCTTCAATAAATATGATACTAAAGAATTTTTTAAGTAAGTTAAATAATCATGTAATGTATATGTAAAAGATATAGGTTGATGCAAATAGGATCAATTTTTTTTTTTATTCAAAAAAAGTTAAAAAAAAAATAATAAAAAATTTAAACTTTAACGATAAGTGTAGTCATAATAATAATAATAACATACTGTAACAAATAATCTTAAAATTTAGAATAAAAATATTTGTCAAACCATAATAATAATAATTAAAAATACTATTACTACCTCTCACTAACTATCTCTCTCACTCTCCCATACCTTACATTAAGTTAATTTTTATGTTGCATCTAATACTGTATAATAATATGCGGCTTTAAATTTAAATTTATAATGAAAATAAACTAAGGTTGACTACAAATTTAAACATGCTGACACATCATTGGTAAAATAAATCACAAATTTACTAATTACTTAAAATAATTTTTATAAAATAGGATACAAAAATAAGGTGACTGAAGGAATTCTCTCTTAAACAAGAGAATAGTGCTATAAATACTTAAATTTTAAATAAATCTTTTGCTACTACTACTCTATCTATCTATCTTATTTCCAAATATTATTCAAATCACTTCATTTGAAACACCTGCTTTAATTTCTTTGTTTCCAACTCTTTCATACCCTAGTTATTCAATTAATATAATGAAGTAATAGATAAATTAAAATAAATAATCAATAATAAATAATTAATAATAATAATAATAATTAATAATAATATAATACATAATGTAATAAATATTATATAATATAAAAATATAATAAATAAATAAAATAATTAAAATAAAAATAAATAAAAATAATAAAATAAATCAATAAATACCCTAAATAATCAATAAATAATAATAATATAATAATATATAATATCTAATAAATAATAAGTTAATAAAAATTTGTAATTTAATATATATGATATCAATGTTTAGTACTTCCATATTGATGTTATTAAATAATCTATATTTCGGGTATGATGATTCCTATTACTAAATTTAAGTGTTAAAGATTCATGCGATTATATTGGATTGATTATTAGGGTGATAGCCTCTATCGAGGTTCCCGAGTGAAATCTTGATGGTAGAGTTATACAGGATATAAAAAAACTAAGAATGTTATGATAATAAGTAAATAATAATTTAACAGCAAATATAATTTAATTTTTTCTTATACAATAAATAATATCCAACCTGCAAATATATAATTAAAGGAATGAAACGAAATGTTCAGAATAAATTATTTCAAATAACAATATTTTTAATAATTGTGTATTATGAATATATATATAAATACTCATAACTGTTAGAAGGTTATTGATACATTTAGCTAAGTTTTTCCACATATATAATATCTTGATGGCAGATTCCAGCTTTTTATGACAGTGTTTAAATGAGAGTGTAAAATCCATGTCTTAAAGACCTCTTTGTGAGGTACCTAGAGTGGACTCCGCATCTGTTTATAATAAGTTTTTGGGAATTTCTCGTCTGATGTACTCCAATGTATGAAAATTAATATACTAGAATGATGAGTATAAATCTCTAAGGCCCATAATAAGTAGATAACACTTTAAGACGTCAAATATATATAAATTAATAATAAAGGCGAGTAAACATAGCAATAAAATATAAATAGGGTTGCTTAGGCTTTCAGGGCTTCTTGTCCCTTTCTTGAAGTACAATTTCTGGAACATAGACTTTGGTTTCTTAACAATGTTATAATACGATTGTTTTGTATTTGGGTTTACTCTGTAATTGTACGAGAGAATCGGGGAAATGAAACTGAGAGGCAACCCAAGTTGCACACTATTGTTCAGATTATGGACCGCACCACTGCGCGCACAAACTACGTATCCATGCACTGGAATATTGGTAAAAAAAAAATTAAAAATTTTTACAAAGAATAAGACACAAATAATACAACAAAAAGAGATGATAATACAAACTCAAAAAGGTAACTTACAAATACACTCCTCTAATATCAACATAAATTCAATCAAAATCAAAACCATAATCAAAATTAAATAAACATACAAAAACCAAAACAATATAAAAACCATTAACACACTTCTACATCACACATATCTAGACAATCACACACACACCCCACACAAAACAATCACAAAAAATAAAACATACAACCAATTCACTCAAAACAAAAAACAAAATACAAAAATATAAAAGGGGGGGAAAAAAACCTACTAAATCAGCAAATTAATTTAAAAAAAAAAATCACTAAAACTAAGTTTTGAATTTAGCAGTTAATGATTAACACCAAAATAAATAATTACATAAATAAGTTTAAAGCATCCGTTAGAGAAATCAAACCCTTGCAAAAAAAAAGAAAAAAAAACAAGTCCACAAAAATAATAAGTCATAAAACTGACATTGTTTATACATTTTTAATCCAACATCCTATCTGTAAGTTTGAGCTCCTCTATTCAAACAAAAAAGAAATTCTGACAAACAGAATTGACTGATACAATGATCAAATCATTAGACCCTAACCGCTACCAGAGTCCCTGCCTACGAATTAGGAATAGAACAAGCGCAACACCAAAGGTTTCGAGAAACGTCTGGACAACTATACCGGAAGAGAATGGGCGATCAGGATTAATTCAATCACCGTGAACTATAAGGTCCAAGCACCCAAAAAGGTTGAGTATACCTTCTTGAAGTTAACAACTCTCCCAGAATGTGACGCACTATACTTATCTAACTTCCATTCACACACCGAATTCAAGGTACGCGAATCTAGGCAACGAAGAAAACAACAAAACACAAGTGCCCCCAAGAGAAACAGTAGACTCAAGAGCCGAAAAGGATTATTGGAAATTATTTTATTTTTATATCTAATTGAACAAAGACCAAATAGCACAATGCAAATGTGGTGCGAGAAATAGGATGTTTGACCACACCACTCGGCCACACACAACTCACGGGGCAAGCTGGGCCAAAATCCTCTCCACGCCCTATCTGAATAATAATAAAATGAATACAGTAGAAATGCACGGAGTATTTGTTATACATAAAGCGAGTAGTTAGATATAATTAAGTTATAAAAGATAAGAATAAAGAAAACAGCAACGATAGTTGGAAAGATAAATTTAAAACAAGTGAGGAGTAAAGGAGGAAGGGGAGGTTATAGAAAATAGAGATAGAGAGAAGAAGTAAACTGATGTTCTTCAAGGCATACTGGTGCATGGAAGCTAGGTATTGGCCGTGTAACTGTTGATTAGTTTAAACATTCGTTTAGCCACCAGGTAACATACATTTATACGTATTATCAAAATCTATGCGTTTATTCGTATATATATTTAATCATATCAAGTAGTCTAAAAGATAATATTGTTTAGACTACTATTTTATATTTATACTCAAGTTTTAATTTTTAAAGTTTTAAATGATCTTCTCTCTCTTATATGTTTCTTACACGCTATGCTTTCAATTATAATATTTTATTTATTATGAATGTACTTTTTAAATTTTCAATTGTCTTATTTCTTTATTTCAAATTTTCTATGATTACTTTCATCTTATTATTATTATAACGTAAAAATTCTTAGAATTCATTTACATACCTATTACTATTAAGCTTAAGAAATCAGTAAATCAGTTATTTCTAAACTACCCCTGTTTAGTCTACCTCATTTCGTGATCATATGTTGTAACTTAATTGATCTAGTTATATAATTGAATCTAATTGCATATGCTATTGATCTAATGATTCAAGTTCATTATTATCTGTCAAAATATATTAATACTAAACAACAAACTTATATATTATTATATTGTTTTAGTTTTCTTTAAACATTGTTAATTAGTTTTACATTAAAAATATGTATATTCCTTTTTATCGTTTTTTATGATACTTAATAAGAATATATAATTTGGGCCATTACTTTAAACATATTCAATTAGTCAGTTAAATCTCCCTCAAGTAAATCAGTTTAATCTGAAACTTTATATATACTGCTGCGTACCTCTAGTAGTATGATTCCTAAGTTGATCCTATTGATCTTATGATCTAGTGATCTATTGATTCAACTCATATTTTG